>OZ034970.1:3639410-3916910 GCA_964030785.1 Siderastrea siderea
TTTGCCCGAGTGTTTTTATTTTTTCTTTGGTGTAATCTTAATTAAACGGGCTTATCTTAAGCGTTAAACCTGGTCGAACTGTCCGTCATTGTCAAGCTAGGTGAAAAATTTTGGAAAACTCTCCAAATTTGCGTGAATGGAGATTAGGGACTGTTCGTTATTTATGGCTAAGGGGGGGTCGGTGATTTTCAACCAATTCAGGCATATGAAAAATTTACCCCTCCCCGAAAGGGGGTATTTTAAAAAATTACCCCCCGTTTATGTGACAGTTTCAAAATTTTACCCCCCCCCCCCCTCCCCTACCCTCTGGACGCGACGTGCTTACAATTGCAAAATTGCGTACAACATGTGTTCTGGCCGCGTGCTGGTAAACCAAAATCAAGTGCAAGGTCATTTGTGATCGTACAGTATGGAAGCACTCAGCAAGGAAAGTAAATTTGCAGCGCCGGTATTAACGTGGGCCCAGAGAAGATCCGATTCGAGAGAGAAATCAACGGTATGAAAGTTTGTAAGAAGTTCATTGCAAGGCTTGAACCAGTTTTGCTGTTTGAGGATGGCTATATACTTACACACTACAATACAGTGTACTGTAAACTACAACTGGCCCCGGCAAATGACAGCGTGGTTTTGCTAATATTAAATATCAGATTGCATGTATTTTAAAGGGATTTAATAAGTTATATATTGGAACCTTTAAATAACGCTACTCCACATCACGTTTTCTTAGACTGCGAGTAGTCTCTAATTTTGGCGATTGTGATTGTGTGGCGGGCAAAATACACACGCGCGCGCGCGAAAGTTCGAGGAGAAAAAGACCAGGTTCTTTGGAAATAGAATTCTCGAAACAGAGATCAACTTTTTAAATATGTCTGCAAAACGGCTACACAAGTGTTGAAACAACGGTTTCTAAAAGTTTACCCCCCTTATTTCTGCTGTATTTTAAAAAAACACCTCCCCTTTTTCATTGATTTTGAAAATTTTACCCCCCAACTCTAAACACCGGCCCCCCCTTAGGCATAAATAACGAACAGTCCCTTAAAAGCAACAATGTGAGCGCGTTGCAAATTTGACAGTTGATTTTAGATTAGAAGAAACGCTTATTCCAATTTCACCAAAACGGCATAAGTTGGGTGTTTTTGTTTGATTTTGGTAGGGTGCACTTTAGCGTGTTAAAAGGCGAAATTACTTCTCATTCAGTGAAAGCTTATATATTTTTGGACCGCTGCATGATCTATTATGTATAGCAAAATGCCGGCCACGTGTGCAAAAGCTGTGTTTTATCTTAGTTTTATCGTGTACAGTCCCGTGCGATTTTCATTAGAAATACATGAAAAAATTTTGGCAAAAAGAGATCCTTGAATCAAAACTTATAATCTTGAATTTTTAATAAACATTACTAATCAGTACGTATAAAAACATCACACTGCACTATGCTCCGCAACGTAGTTTTATTATGGAATGCGTTACGGTCTTTTTGTCACGCTTGAAATGGTAAGAACAGCATCCGATGCTTTAACTTCATAATTTAAAGCGATTTATTCAGAAAGTAAACGGTTACCGTAAAGTACTCTATTTAACATCCCATTTTTAGACTGGAGATCGAGAGGCAGAGGTGAACCTTGAATTATGACGGATCAAGAGCCTGATAGAGGAAAAAGAAAACGCCCTTATCGCCAGTGCGTTATTTGTGGTGTACGTAAGAAGGAACTCGATTCCGATTATAAAGATAATCATGCCAAAACTGTGCACAAAGGACAGAAAGTTGCTTTCACTATGGTACGTGAGCGTAATCAGAGTCAGCTTGCTTTTTTCACCAAGAGCTCCGCGGAGTCGCGGCCGTCACAGAAGCTCTTCAGATCAGACAACCAGACTGACGCACATGACCAAGATAACACTGGTTCCTGTTGGAATGTACAAACTGATGGCATTGAAAGAGTTGAAATCTCGCCTGTGTCGGTGGTTCTGGAACTGCAGGATGACCAAGATGAACACGTCCCTATTCAGGGAGCTACTGTGCGTTAGGTGACATTGTCCGTTAGGTGACATCACCCTAAGTGATTCGCCCACCAGTGCTAGCACAGGGAGCTACTCCAGGCAGACCAACGCCTGTTCTGTCAGTTTAAGGCAGCACACGTGGGAAAATCGATAAAAACACCTGCAGAAGTCATCGAAGTGTTGAACGCAAAACAGCCTGTATGAAACGACCCCAGAATTTTCAAAGGTCGCGTCCATTCTAGCCGTCATCCCCGCAACGTCCTGCTCAGCGGAGCGCTCATTCAGCGGACTCCGGCGCTTGAAGACCTACCTTCGGAGCACGATGGGGCAAAATAGGCTGAACAGCCTCGCTATCGTGTGTATTGAGCGCTCTTATGGGAACAAAGTTATTGTTAACAGTATGAACAAGATTATTAACACTTTCGGACAGCGCCACGGAAGGAAAAACTTTTTCTTTTAATAACTTTTTAATTTTAACAAGATTGATCGCATGAGTAGACTTGTCAATAGAGTTCATAGAGTATGCGAGGTTTGAAAACAACTGGTTTTGGAGTTATAACAGTTTCAGTAGACGTGAGAATTGTGAACCTTTTTGTTTTTCTTGCAATTTAAGTTCGTTTATATCCAAATTTCAACGCTTACACATTCGGGCATTGTGTAATTTTTTCGGGCAAGAAGATCGCCGCCCCCCCAAGTCCGAATGTGCCCGTACGCCTATGCCTCACCAAACAAAATATTTGTCTGACAACGTTTCTTGGGCTTTTTGTAGAGTTCCTTTATTCATGGCTGCATGTTTGAAGCAATCATAAACAAACAGAAGCGATTTGAATACTGAAGCTTCGTTTCATACCCAAGTACCGCTTAACCCCGGCCCAGCAGGCTTGTTTTTTGGTCTTCGTGAACCGGGGTGGGGGGTGGGGGGTGGCCCCACCTTAACTCCTAGAATATTAAAGCTATGACAACAAAACTTAGAGAGCAGATACCACATGTACATCCAACATTGTCTCCTTTGAGGTCTGCAACATGAGCTGATGACATCACGTGACGTAAAAATTACCTTTCATTCTTAAACGGCGGCCATCTTGGATCCGCCATCTTGGATTCTTGATTTTTCCAAGGGATATAATTTATAAGAAATAGCCAATTTTAATGTCTCTAACTCGTGCTGTCTTTGAAGAATTACAATTGCACATAGCTTAAGGTGCTACTGAAGAAACCTCAGCTCATGATCAGTCAGCTGTCGCCCTAAAAATTTTCTCGTGCTTCAAACGTGCATAACGCAACGTAGATTATTTAGAAACCAAGTGTAACTTTGCCTTGCACAGCGTTTTCAGTTTGCGATTCAGCCTGGCAAATGAAAATATATAGTCAACAGATTAAACCAGTAGCCGTAAGACGAAGGTAACTTTGTATAGACTCTGTGTAGGAGCGTGTCACTGAAGTCAGCATGTCCGTATCAACCGGTGTCCGTATTTAAGGGGGCTAATGTAAGATGAAATATAAGGGATTCCGTCGGGACTAGCTGACCGTCCTTTATATAAAGCGGGTGTCCGCCGTAGAAAGAGTTAAGGTTACACTAGACGAACTAAAGGTTACGTTTTTGAAAAATGCGAAAATGCCTATTGCAGATAGCTCATTATTCCATTTTTTAACAAAGAAATAAAAATTCCAAGATGTATTTTTTCTATGAAGTTTAAGTATAAATCCACACTGAACGTTGACGTAAGTTGTCAACACTCAGGGCCTCCCGCAGTTTTAGTTGCGCCAGAGACCAAAAATTACAAGGCAGGAAGACTTGAAACGGGCGCCAAATAATTTCAAACTTGAGGTCCGGTTTCAATGACGAATTTCACATGTGCCGAAATAAATACGAAAAATATTTTTGCAGATAGAATTGTGCTCACTACTAGAAGGTAAGGTCAGGCCAGTTAATATAAGTTACGGAAGATGTGCTTGTCAGGCATACTTTTTGACTGAAAGCCAGTTCGAAAAAAGGGAATTAGACTGGGAAAAGATGTAGAGCTTACCGTATCGTGTCGCCTTAGAAGCAAAGTCACGTGAATTTCAATATAAACTACTATAAAGTCACTAAAAAGGTGTTTTATCACAAATGACTTTCTTCGTAAAACTGGTATTGTATTATCTCCGTTCTCGCGTCCTTTCCCAATGGAGAAAGGGACAAATCCCTCAAACATATCATTGTATCTCGTTATAATTCTGAGAAGTTCTGGGCAGCGCTTTTAAAGCGGCTTGGTAATCATGATGTCAAAATTGAAAAACTCTAACAAAGATATAATTCTTGGTATTTTGTGTAGTGAGGATTAGTTATTTTTACACCATATCTTGTTTAATAATTGCGAAACAGTACTTATATCCCTGCCGATGCAGCGAGTCCCCTACACCCTATGATCCATCAACTAGAAACAATGATTGCCAAGCCAAACAAGAAATTAGCTGCTCAGATTACACTAAGTAGAACGATCTACGATCTTACATCGACACTGTGTCATCAGTAACTTTATATCTGTTATTTAAAACAGGCCCGTAGCAGGGGGAGGGGCAGGGGGGCCCGAGCCCCCCCCCCCCCAGAATTTTTGGAAGTTAAGAAAAAGAACAACTAATGTGCCAAAAAATATATAATGAAAACAAATTAATGTGCAACAATCAGTCTTGAATGCTGATGCTAAAAGTGCCTTTTATCACAACCTTTAACAGGGTTCAAAATCTGTTGAGTTGAGTCGCTAGCCACCGGGCAAGTGGGCTTCAAAAATCTACTAGCCCACCGCACATTTCAGTTGCCCAGGTTCCGTAACCAAAGTCTTTCTTTTCCCATATCACCTTAACCCTGGCAGTATAGCTTAAGACCGTGAAGGACCTTTAATAGCTAAGCGACTGCTGTGTATTTGCTGCAAGCTTTAAGCCGATTGTTGTAAGACAATTCTAAGAAACAAAATTATACTTATCACACCAATCGAGTGACAAACGTTACATAAACGTCTACGGGGGTTAGGTAAAACAGGTCCGAAATTTGTATCTTGGCTGTCGAAATGTTTGAATTTTAACAAACCTTGTAACTTTAAGGATACTTTTTTAAAACTGATGCCATAAATCTGGTGGATGTTACCAACAACTTTGTCGGCGAGAAAGCAAACAGGAAGCATCTTTTTGGCAAATTTTCAACGAACGATGTCCCCATAAAGCAGTGATAAAGGTGTCCTCTTTGACAAAATCGACACAAACTGTGGCATTGCGAACAGTGTTAGTATCAAGATCTGACATGAATTTTTGTATGCCTTACGACCTATTTGTTAACATCTGTATTTTGACGGGGGGGGGGGAGAGTCTTTAACTAGGCCAATTTGCTCGGCCCCCCAGTTATTTCAGCCTTGCTACGAGCCTGTAAAAACACAGACTATGATGTTTTGAGGTCCTTTGTAAAGTGCATGTGCGTGTGTATACGTGTATGTATTTGTAATTTTTAAGTGTAAAGCGTATAAAATCAAAGTTATAAGAAAAGATGGAATGATCAACATGTCGTGAGCATGGGACAAAGAAAAATCTGAGTCCCCGACGGGAAAGAAGAGAAAAATACAAAGAAAGAAAAATACAAAGAAAGAAGAGTTATCTCATTTGTACAAAAAGTATTATATGTTTATATCCATCTTTCAGCTGGTTTTTTAAGATGTCGAACCGGAGAGGCAATGAAAAAATCAAGCGACCCAACTTTCACACCTTGTGGAATGGAATAACCTTCAGTTTCAACATGACGGATCACCTAAATCATGTCCCGGAGGAGGACCACATTTTGAAGGAAATCTGCGATCAAATTTCAGCTAGATATTTCCTATATTGCGAGGAACGATTCCCGATTTGGGCAAGACTTCCAGATGGAGAGCATGCTTTTGAAGTCACTCCACAAGATAAGTTGTTTAAATATCTTGATGAGGAATCCAGAGCCATCGGTCAGAGCCATGGATCCAATATTTCCAATTATGTAATGTTCACAAGAAACGGGAATATCATCACGGTTACTCATTTTGGTCCTTTTGGAGAAAAGAAAGAGGAACAAAAACCATTTAAAGACACACTTGACAAAACAGACCGTTTTCGTGAGCTGCAAGGGAAAGTTAAGAAGAATACGTTTAATAAAAAGCTGACAACGAGAGAGAAAGAAAGAAAGCTAGCGCATTTGGAAAGACAGGAAAAGCAACTGCAGAGTAAGAGAGGCAAGGGCCAGGAGAATAAAAGAGGCTTGCAGGCATATGAAAAATCACTCCTCGAAGAGTACTGGGCGCCAATGCCGGCTCTAGTATCCAGAATAGATTCCAAAAGGAAGGACGTATCCCAAGCTCTAAAACCAAAAGCTAATATCAAGGTAAAGGTAATTTTTAGATCTTATTCTAAACAGATACTGAGCAAAACCTCCCTAAGCGGGATATGTGTGCACAGGGATGTGGTCTAACACGCAGTCAGTAGTTATACAGTCAAATTTGAGAGAATTTAACCGCCATCACCGCCATGATGGGTAGGTACGTGGTGTAACTATCCTATAGCGGTTTGACTTAATCCAATATAGGCATAAACATAGGAAGCAATATAAATAGCTATACACAGCCATACACAGCTATACATAGCTATACACAGATATACATAGCCCTACATAGCTATACACAGCTATACACAGCTATACATAGCTATACACAGATATACATGGCTATACATGGCTATACACAGATATACATAGACATACATAGCTATACACAGCTATACACAGCTATACATAGCTATACATGGCTATACACAGCTATTCATGGCTATACACAGATATACATAGCCATACATAGCTATACACAGCTGTGCACAGCTATACATAGCTATACATGGCTATACACAGCTATACATGGCTATACACAGCTATACATGGCTATACACAGCTATACATAGCCATACATATCTATACACAGCTATACACAGCTATACACAGCTATACATGGCTATACACAGATATACATAGACATACATATCTATACACAGCTATACACAGCTATACATAGCTATACATGACTATACACAGCTATACATGGCTATACACAGATATACATAGCCATACATAGCTATACACAGCTGTACACAGCTATACATAGCTATACATGGCTATACACAGCTATACATGGCTATACACAGATATACACAGCTATACATGGCTATACATGGCTATATACAGCTATACACAGCTATACACAGCTATACATTGCTATACATGGCTATACACAGCTATACATGGCTATACATGATTATACATAGCCATACATAGCTATACACAGCTATACACGGCTATACATGGCTATACACAGATATACATAACCATACATAGCTATACATAGCTATACATAGCTATACATGGCTATACACAGCTATACATGGCTATACACAGATATACATAGACATACATAGCTATACACAGCTATACACAGCTATACATAGCTATACATGGCTATACACAGCTATACATGGCTATACACAGCTATACATGGCTATACACAGATATACATAGCCATACATAGCTATACACAGCTGTACACAGCTATACATAGCTACACGTGGCTATACACAGCTATACATGGCTATACATAAATATACATAGCCATACATAGCTATACACAGCTATACATAGCTATACATGGCTATACACAGCTATACATGGCTATACACAGATATACATAGCCATACATAGCTATACACAACTGTACACAGCTATACATATCTATACATGGCTATACACAGCTATACATGGCTATACACAGATATACATAGCCATACATAGCTATACACAGCTGTACACGGCTATACATGGCTATACACAGCTATACATGGCTATACACAGATATACATAGACATACATAGCTATACACAGCTATACACAGCTATACATAGCTATACATGGCTATACACAGCTATACATGGCTATACACAGATATACATAGCCATACATAGCTATACACAGCTGTACACAGCTATACATAGCTATACATGGCTATACACAGCTATACATGGCTATACACAGATATACACAGCTATACATGGCTATACATGGCTATATACAGCTATACACAGCTATACACAGCTATACATTGCTATACATGGCTATACACAGCTATACATGGCTATACATGATTATACATAGCCATACATAGCTATACACAGCTATACACGGCTATACATGGCTATACACAGATATACATAACCATACATAGCTATACATAGCTATACATAGCTATACATGGCTATACACAGCTATACATGGCTATACACAGATATACATAGACATACATAGCTATACACAGCTATACACAGCTATACATAGCTATACATGGCTATACACAGCTATACATGGCTATACACAGCTATACATGGCTATACACAGATATACATAGCCATACATAGCTATACACAGCTGTACACAGCTATACATAGCTACACGTGGCTATACACAGCTATACATGGCTATACATAAATATACATAGCCATACATAGCTATACACAGCTATACATAGCTATACATGGCTATACACAGCTATACATGGCTATACACAGATATACATAGCCATACATAGCTATACACAACTGTACACAGCTATACATATCTATACATGGCTATACACAGCTATACATGGCTATACACAGATATACATAGCCATACATAGCTATACACAGCTGTACACGGCTATACATGGCTATACACAGCTATACATGGCTATACACAGATATACATAGACATACATAGCTATACACAGCTATACACAGCTATACATAGCTATACATGGCTATACACAGCTATACATGGCTATACACAGATATACATAGCCATACATAGCTATACACAGCTGTACACAGCTATACATAGCTATACGTGGGTATACACAGCTATACATGGCTATACATAGATATACATAGCCATACATAGCTATACACAGCTATACATAGCTATACATGGCTATACACAGCTATACATGGCTATAAACAGATATACATATCCATACATAGCTATACACAACTGTACACAGCTATACATAGCAATAAATGGCTATACACAGCTATACATGGCTATACACAGATATACATAGCCATACATAGCCATACATAGCTATACACAGCTGTACACGGCTATACATGGCTATACACAGCCATACATGGCTATACATGTTATACATAGCCACACATAGCTATACACAGCTGTACACAGCTATACATGGCTATACACAGATATACATAGCCATACATAGCTATACACAGCTATACATAGCTATACATGGCTATACACAGCTATACATGGCTATACATGGTTATACATAGCCATACATAGCTATACACAGCTCTACACAGCTATACACAGCTATACATGGCTATACACAGATATACATAGCCATACATGGCTATACACAGCTATACACAGCTATACATAGCTATACATGGCTATACACAGCTATACATGGCTATACACAGATATACATAGCCATACATAGATATACACAGCTATACACAGCTATACATGGCTATACACAGATATACATAGACATACATATCTATACACAGCTATACACAGCTATACATAGCTATACATGGCTATACACAGCTATACATGGCTATACACAGATATACATAGCCATACATAGCTAAACACAGCTGTACACAGCTATACATAGCTATACATGGCTATACACAGCTATACATGGCTATACACAGATATACATAGCCATACATGGCTATACACAGCTGTACACAGATATACATGGCTATACACAGATATACATAGCCATACATAGCTATACACAGCTATACATAGCTATACATGGCTATACACAGCTATACATGGCTATACATGGTTATACATAGCCATACATAACTATACACAGCTATACACGGCTATACATGGCTATACACAGATATACATAGCCATACATAGCTATACACAGCTATACACAGCTATACATAGCTATACATGGCTATACACAGCTATACATGGCTATACACAGATATACATAGACATACATAGCTATACACAGCTATACACAGCTATACATAGCTATACATGGCTATACACAGCTATACATGGCTATACACAGATATACATAGCCATACATAGCTATACACAGCTGTACACAGCTATACATAGCTATACGTGGCTATACACAGCTATACATGGCTATACATAGATTTACATAGCCATACATAGCTATACACAGCTATACATAGCTATACATGGCTATACACAGCTATACATGGCTATACACAGATATACATAGCCATACATAGCTATACACAACTGTACACAGCTATACATAGCTATACATGGCTATACACAGCTATACATGGCTATACACAGATATACATAGCCATACATAGCTATACACAGCTGTACACGGCTATACATGGCTATACACAGCCATACATGGCTATACATGTTATACATAGCCACACATAGCTATACACAGCTGTACACAGCTATACATCGCTATACACAGATATACATAGCCATACATAGCTATACACAGCTATACATAGCTATACATGGCTATACACAGCTATACATGGCTATACATGGTTATACATAGCCATACATAGCTATACACAGCTATACACAGCTATACATGGCTATACACAGATATACATAGCCATACATGGCTATACACAGCTATACACAGCTATACATAGCTATACATGGCTATACACAGCTATACATGGCTATACACAGATATACATAGCCATACATAGCTATACACAGCTGTACACAGCTATACATCCCTATACACAGATATACATAGCCATACATAGCTATACACAGCTATACATAGCTATACATGGCTATACACAGCTATACATGGCTATACATGGTTATACATGGCTGTACATAGCTATACACAGCTATACACAGCTATACATGGCTATACACAGATATACATAGCCATACATAGCTGTACACAGCTATATAGAGCTATACATGGCTATACACAGCTATACATGGCTATACATGGGTATACATGGGTATGCATGGATATACACAGCTATACATGGCTATACATGGTTATACACAGTTATACATAGACATACATAGCTATACAGAACTATACACAGCTATACATGGCTATACACAGATATACATAGCCATACATAGCTATACACAGCTATACATAGCTATACATGGCTATACACAGCTATACATGGCTACACATGGCTATATATGGCTATACATGACTATACACAGCTCTACACAGCTACACATGGCTATACTCAGATGTACATAGACATACATAGCTATACACAGCTATACATGGCTGTACACAGCTATACATGGCTATACACAGATATACATAGCCATACATAGCTATACACAGCTATACACAGCTATACATGGCTATACACAGATATACATAGCCATACATAGCTATACACAGCTATACATAGCTATACATGGCTATACACAGCTTTATATAACTATAAACAGCTATACACAGCTATACACAGCTATACACAGCTATACATAGCAATACACAGCCATACACGACTATACACGGCTATACATGGCTATACACAGCTATACATTACTATACACCGCCATACATGGCTATCCACAGCTATACATAGCTATACACAGTCCGACATAGCTATACACAGCTATACATGCCTATACACAGCTATACATGGCTATACACAGCCATACATGACTATGCACAGACTACATGGCTATACACAGCTGTACATGGCTATACACAGCCCCACATGGCTGTACACAGCTATACACAGCTATATACAGCTATACACGGCTATACACAGATATACATAGCTATACATAGCTATACAAAGCTATATACAGCTATACACAGCTATACATGGCTATAAACAGCTATACACTGCCATACTTAGCCAGACACAGCTATACATGGCTATACACAGCTATACACCTCCATACATAGCTGTACACAGCTATACATGGCTATAAACAGCTATACATGGCTATAAACAGCTATACACTGCCATTCTTAGCCATACACAGCTATACATGGCTATACACAGCTATACACCGCCATACATGGCTATACATAGCTATACATAGTTATACACAGCTATACAGCGCCATACATGGCTATTCACAGCTATACATAGCTATACACAGGTATACACCGCCATACATGGCTATACACAGCTATACATGGCTATACACAGCTATAGATAGCTATACACAAGTATAAACGGCTCTACTGACACAGCTATACATATCTTTATACAGCTATATATGGCTACACACAGCTATATATGGCTATACAAAGTCATATATGGCTATACACAGCTATACATGGCTATACATGGTGGGTGCTATCGAGGTCAACAAATCACAGGCAAAAACGATAAGCAAATCCACCGGACGTTTCTTCTACATCAGACTTTAGTTGTTTTTGTTGTTGTTATTGGTTAATAAAGTTGTATTTTGCTGCTTCTTTGTGTCATGTCACCATATCAATCATAAAAAAGTAATTTCATGGGTCCGCGTTTTGAAATTTTTAGGTGTCCGCATCCGGTTAATAAAAGTTTGACTGACGTGTGTACATACCATTACCATACATTTGTTACTCTGAGTTCGAACCACTAATTTTAACGAAGACAGGTGAAGTCAGTACAAATTGCAGAAAACATTTATTAGTCACAGAATTGGTACAAAGTGTTGTAACTTCTTGACAGTGTACCAAAATGACTCGGACTCGGACTATTATTGAAGGAATGGATTCCATTTGGACGTGCGTGTGTTCTCTGATAATGAAGACACAGATGACTTCAAAATGTGGTAAAATCACAGAAGTACGCTGGGAGCCGTGTGTACTGTAGTAACAAACTCCTCTAGTTAAAAGAGAGGGGTTTCCGTAATTACGAAAACGAAGACCCACTCTTTTTTAACTAGAGGAGTTTGTTTTTACAAATATTACACACGGCTCCTAGCAATTCGAATCAGGGCGGGAAAAGGTTGGGCGATGAAACGAGCAGTCCGCTCTTCAAGCGATGTGTGATGCGGAGAAGAACTGGCACGAGCGCTCTTTCCGCGCTTCCGGTGCGTTTGGTAGCCGGCAAAATTTACCTTTCAACAAACCTGAAATCTCATTTTCTTTCTTTATTTTTCAGCCAGCCGTGCACTATGATTAAAACGCTTTTTCACAGTCCTGGCTCACAGCTTAAAATGTTTATGTCTGCGTGCATATTAGTCAATCTTCTTTACCGTAATTTGGCTAAAAATGACCTTAATTTGAGGGTGTCGAATGCTTGCTCTTGCCGCAAAACACGACATGGTTGTCTTTCATCGTCTCTTTTACAAAAGCTCCAAATTACTCCACCCTAAATCTTACATATTTTAAAGGTCGATAAATTTTACATAACATAATAAAAAATTAGCTGGAGATATTTGGAGATAGCGGCGTTTTGCAACTTTAAACTTTGCCTGCTTGCAATGCGCCACGGCGATGATTCCTCGCAACGTGTCAACTGGATGTAAACAAATTAAAAGTGAAATTAAGTTTTGAAGATTTCTCCTCCCTTTATCTCACAAAAACATGGCAAAGAAAATCGTCTAAACTGAGGAACAATTCTATTTGTAGTTCCTAAAGAAACAGACAAGCATAGGAGAGATTTTGGGGAAAAAGAGCTAGAAGCGCGGTGTTGATGTTGATTTGATTTAATTAATTTACCAGGGTGTCCTGATTAACCTTGCGCGAGCTGCAGGCATTATAAATACGCGTCATGCCACGCGTCATTCAAACGCCATTTTCCATCTTTTTACTTTACTCTGCTCGTTTTTAGACAGTTTTTAGGCAGTTTTTTAGCATCGATCAAGGCGGATAAGACAAAGAAAAGATAACCAAAAGTCGGCGTTTTTCGGGAACTTAATAGATTATCAGGATTACGGAGGAAACCCAAGGAGGCAACCATTTTGATCTAGCACCTAATTTGATCCCAGTCCACTGCATCACACCTTTTTATCCCGGACTTGAAAACAATGGGCTTGCATGAAACGAGGTCGTAGGGTCAGTTCCATGTATGCGATAAAAGGTGCGATAGTTAATGTCGAGTATAGATTCTGTTATATCGAGGAAGCTGTGCCCCATGGTCAGGGACGTTATTAGGTAATCAAGCAGGCGGTTTGAACAAGCAGATCTGTGCGACATTTTAAACGGAAAGGAATCCTTTATTGGACTTGGTAACAAGTCCAAAATTTCCTTAGAGGCAGACAAGAACCTATCGCCACGAGGACAAACATAGGAAGCTTGAACTAAAACGATGTTGCCCTCCAAATCACACACAAGACGCGGGTTGTATGTATTATCACTAACAACACAGGATGTCCATCTGTCGAATGTTAATTGACAACGATGAACAGGACATTGTATCTGTACACCGTTATGCTGTAGAGGGCACCAAATGAAGAGTTTTGGCAGGCGTCGCGAATTCTCCAAGCCAGTGTTGATCACAGAATCGTAACGATAATGATCCGAACAGGCAGTATACTCTTCTAATACCTTATCCAGTAGCTTTTGCTCCTCTTTAGAGAACCAAACTCCTCGCCCACATGAATACAAAGAGCACAGAACCAACAGAAGTACACAGAATGTGACATAGATATTCATCTCTGCGACGACCACGAGTGTCCGAAAGATGCATGAAGACGTGGGAAAAAGCTTGCCTAGTTCCTAGGCCATCTATATCTCGTCGCGGAAAAACCGTTTCGCGTCACTCAAATGGATTGACCGTGAAGGCCTGGGAAAAAGCCACACAGGAACGAGGCAAGGAAAAAGCCACCGGGACTCTACATTCAACCGACAGGTGCTCCTGGTTGGCAACAGCCTTCAAAGCACCTGTGCATGCCTGCCCTATGTGGAAGTCTGGTCAAAAGAGGGCGACACGTTTGATATGTGGCCCGCTAAGGAGTTTGCGGAAGGCTGCAGCTATGTATAGCTAGGAGCCCACAAGGGTTGTGGGCTCCTGGTATAGCTGTGTATAGCTATGTATAGCTGTGCATGGCCATATGCAGCTGTGTATAATTACATCATCATCATCATCATCATCATCATCATCATCATCATCATCATCATCATAATAATAATAATAACAATGTATTTATTCATCGGATGAAAATAGGTATCAGATGTTACAATAGAATTATTTAAAAAATTATTTATATGCGCAAAAGTACAATATATAAGTGAACTAAATTAGGAACTAACTAGGTTATACTTAAAAAGTAATCTATTAAAAAAGCTATCTTTACGTTGTAAAACGTTCTGTACTTATAGGAAGGTCTTATACTGGATCTATTTCTACGGCGCTCCAATGAATCTTTATACCGAGGAAGCAGACTATGTGACGGATGGTCATTACGTTAAAGTTTGTCAAAAAGGCGGCGGTCACTACTTTCCAAGAGCTCAAAGATGCTTGTGGCATCTTCTTATCTTCTTAAAAAGCTTTGCACAGCGGTGAGGTCAGAAGCACTGGCTGCAAAAACTGAAAGGCCATACAGTATTTTAGGGAGCACAATCGCATTAAAAACGCTGATCTAATTCGCCCTGTGTGTATCCTTCCTTACACAGGCCTGTAATTATAAATAAACATTTGCTGGCTTCATGAAGCTTTGCCTTAACATGCAAGCTAAACTAACAATTACTTTGTATTGTGACTCCCAGTATAGAGATACAACTATACTGCATAATATCATAATGGGCTCCTGGTTATACTGTATAACATTGGATAGGCTGTAGGGTTGCCTTTCTTATGCAAGAGTAATTGCATTTACTAGTGTTACAGTGCACACTATTTGCGTGAGTCCAATCCATAAATTTAATCAATGCAATGCCCGATACATCAGGTAAATCTCTAGAGAACGTAACTAAGATTGTAGAATCATCTGCATATTTAAATAAAGATATCTCTTCGTGTCCAACTATTTCCAAGTCATTCAGGAATAAGTTGAAAAGGTATGGGCCACTAATACTACCCTGCGTTGTACCTTTGTACCCCTGTATAGCTATGTATAGCTGTGAGTGTGGAAGCGAACGAAATGAGGGTGGTACATGCACTGTCTGTGAAGAATGTGCTGAAATTTTAGTTTGTGCTAGGGATCAGAGAAACTTACAGATGTTTTACTTAGAATTTTAAGGCCTTCATTATTTTGGATATCCTGACCAATAATTGCTTAAAAGCTGACTGAACTAACACAAAATAACAAGCGGTGACCCGTCGTCGCTAGATTAATTTTCTGAGCGAGCACTGACCAAAGAAAGTTGTTTCAAACCGGTTAACTGGGGCAGCTAAATAGACAGGGACCGTGCGGCCTATTTTAGAGTGGGGGGCTAATTGGTGATCGCTCGTGTAAAGCAGGTGGGGGGAAATCTCACGCAAAAACTTTCTCTTTTCAAGTAATTAGCAATGTATCTAGAGCAGCCAAGTGTGATAAAAGTTGTCAGTTAAAACAGTCCCAAAATAATGCTCCTTGACAGGTTCTTTAGTCGGCTCTACTCGAAAGATAAAACCGGCAAGCTATGAACCTTATCGTATTCGCATTTTTAAAGATCAAAAACATGAAAACATTTTCCTTTAAAAAAACTTGTACAAGCAGACCTGTAGAATATTAAATCACTACTGAGTTTAGTATCATGAAACGTACATTTCTACCAAAGTCAGTCCGTAGCGGCCTAATTAAGGACTGAACGCCTTATTTGTTATCGATAGAACTGAGGAAATGACATCTTTTGGCAACTATATATCCTAGACGAAACGTTTACATTTGTAGATTAGCTTGATAAAGGAACGGTCCTAATGTATAATGCCCGGACAACACAAGAACAAAAGTCAACTAAAGTCCAAACTCTTCAACAACAGGAAAGAGTCGATGACAGTACGCGCAGAGTTAATGGCCCGACAAGAGCGAGAGCGACAGTTTCAACTTCCATCGATTCAAGTGACTTGAAAAAATCTGAACAGGTCCAGACTCTTCGAGATTCCCCAAGAGCGCGTGAGAATTTCAACTAATCAAGCCAAATGAAGGAAAGGCGATTTCAACACGGAGTTAGAGTACTCAGTTCCTGTTTGGTCTAAATTAAAAATTATATTTAACTGGTAAACCGAAAACTGATTAACTCTGAAACAAAGAAATTGTCCAACTTTTTCATTTATTTTGTAATGGCACAAAAAAAGGGAAAGGGGGTAAAAGCTCCCTCAGCCCACCCCTCGCGCGGGCCCGATAGAAAGACCGCAAACAATAAATAAATTATTACAAAGAACAGCATATTTCAAGAGAAGGGATAGGGAAAACACACGCAGTGTATAGCTGTGTATAGCCATATATAGCTGGGTATAGCCACGTACGGCTGTATATATCGATGTATAGCTGTTTATAGCTGTGTATAGCTGTGTATAGCTGTGTATAGCTGTGTATAGCCATGTGTAGCCATGTATATCTGTGTATAGCCATGTATAGCTGTGTATAGCTGTGTATAGCTATGTATGGCTATGTATATCTGTGTATAGCCATGTATAGCTGTGTATGGCTGTGTATAGTCATGTACACCTATGTATAGCCACGTATAGCTGTGTATAGCCATGTATAGCTATGTATAGCTGTGTATAGCTATGTATGGCTATGTATATCTGTGTATAGCCATGTATAGCTGTGTATGGCTGTGTATAGTCATGTACACCTATGTATAGCCACGTATAGCTGTGTATAGCCATGTATAGCTATGTATAGCTGTGTATAGCTATGTATGGCTATGTATATCTGTGTATAGCCATGTATAGCTGTGTATAGCCATGTATGGATATCTATAGCTGTGTATAGCTGTGTATAGCTATGTATGTCTATGTATATCTGTGTATAGCCATGTATAGCTGTGTATAGCTGTGTATAGCTATGTATGTCTATGTATATCTGTGTATAGCCATGTATAGCTGTGTATAGCTGTGTATAGCTGTGTATAGTCATGTACACCCATGTATAGCCATGTATAGCCACGTATAGGTGTGTATATCCATGTATAGCTATGTATAGCTGTGTATAGCTATGTATGGCTATGTATATTTGTGTATAGCTGTGTATAGTTATGTATGGCTGTGTATAGCCATGTATAGCTGTGTATAGCCATGTATAGCTGTGTATAACTGTGTATAGCTATGCATGTCTATGTATATCTGTGTATAGCCATGTATCGCTGTGTATAGCCATGTATAGCTTTGTATAGCCATGTATAGCCATGTATAGCTGTGTATAGCTGTGTATAGCTATGTATGGCTATGTATATCTGTGTATAGCCATGTATAGCTGTGTATAGCCATGTATGGCTATGTATATCTGTGTATAGCTGTGTATAGCTATGTATGGCTATGTGTATCTGTGTATAGCCATGTATAGCTGTGTATAGCCAGGTATGGCTATGTATAGCTGTGTATAGCTGTGTATAGCTATGTATGTCTATGTATATCCGTGTATAGCCATGTATGGCTGTGTATAGCTGTGTATAGCTATGTATGTCTATGTACATCTGTGTATAGCCATGTATAGCGGTGTATATCCATGTATAGCAATGCATAGCTGTGTATAGCTGTGTATAGCTGTATATAGCCATGTATAGCCATGTATAGCTGTGTGTAGCTGTGTATAGCTATGTATGGCTATGTATATCTGTATATAGCCATGTATAGCTGTGTATAGCCATGTATAGCCATGTATAACTGTGTATAGCTGTGTATAGCTATGTATGGCTATGTATATCTGTGTATAGCCATGTATAGCTGTGTATAGCTGTGTATAGCTATGTATGTCTATGTATATCTGTGTATAGCCATATATAGCTGTGTATAGCCATGTATAGCCATGTATAGCTGTGTATAGCTATGTATGGCTATGTATATCTGTGTATAGCCATGTGTAGCTGTGTATAGCTGTGTATAGCTATGTATGGCTATGTATATCTGTACAGGTATAGCCATGTATATCCTGTATAGCTGTGTATAGCTGTGTATAGCTGTGTATAGCCATGTATAGCCATGTATAGCTGTGTATAGCTGTGTATAGCTATGTATGGCTATGTATATCTGTGTATATCCATGTATAGCTGTGTATAGCCATGTATAGCTGTGTATATCCACGTATAGCCATGTATAGCTGTGTATAGCTGTGTATAGCCATATATGGCTATGTATATCTGTGTATAGCCATGTATAGCTGTGTATAGCCATGTATAGCTGTGTATAGCCATGTATAGCCATGTATAGCTGTGTATAGCTATGTATGGCTATGTATATCTGTGTATAGCAATGTATAGCTGTGTATAGCTGTAGAGCTGTATATGGCCATGTATAGCCATGTATAGCTGTGTATAGCTGTGTATAGCTATGTATGGCTATGTATATCTGTGTATAGTCATGTATAGCTGTGTATAGCCATGTATAGCTGTGTATAGCCATGTATAGCCATGTATAGCTGTGTATAGCTGTGTATAGCCATGTATGGCTATGTATATCTGTGTATAGCCATGTATAGCTGTGTATAGCCATGTATAGCTGTGTATAGCTGTGTATAGCTGTGTATGGTATGTATATCTGTGTATAGCCATGTATAGCTGTGTATAGCAATGGATAGCTGTGTATAGCTGTGTATAGCTGTATATGGCCATGTATAGCCATGTATAGCTGTGTATAGCTGTGTATAGCTATGTATGGCTATGTATATCTGTGTATAGTCATGTATAGCTGTGTATAGCCATGTATAGCTGTGTATAGCCATGTATAGCCATGTATAGCTGTGCATAGCTGTGTATAGCCATGTATGGCTATGTATATCTGTGTATAGCCATGTATAGCTGTGTATAGCTATGTATGGCTGTGTATAGCCATGTATAGCCATGTATAGCCATGTATAGCTGTGTATAGCTGTGTATGGATATGTATATCTGTACAGGTATAGCTATGTATAGCTGTGTATAGCTGTGTATAGCTGTGTATAGCTGTGTATAGCTATGTATGGCTATGTATATCTGTGTATAGCCATGTATAGCTGCGTATAGCCATGTATAGCTGTGTATAGCCATGTAAAGCCATGTATAGCTGTGTATAGCCATGTATAGCTGTGTATAGCTATGTATGGCTGTGTATAGTCATGTATAGGCATGTATAGCCATGTATAGCTGTGTATAGCTGTGTATGGATATGTATATCTGTGTATAGCTATGTATAGCTGTGTATAGCTGTGTATAGCTGTGTATAGCTGTGTATAGCTATGTATGGCTATGTATATCTGTGTATAGTCATGTATAGCTGCGTATAGCCATGTATAGCTGTGTATAGCCATGTATAGCCATGTATAGCTGTGTATAGCTGTGTATAGCTATGTATGGATATGTATACCTGTGTATAGCCATGTATAGCTGTGTATAGCCATGTATAGCCATGTATAGCTGTGTATAGCTGTGTATAGCTATGTATGGATATGTATATCTGTGTATAGCCATGTATAGCTGTGTATAGTCATGTATGGCTATGTATAGCTGTGTATAGCTGTGTATAGCTATGTATGGCTATGTATATCTGTGTATAGCCATATATAGCTGTGTATAGCCATGTATAGTCATGTATAGCTGTGTATGGCTGTGTATAGCTATGTATATGGCTTCCTATGTTTATGACTATATTGGATTAAGTCAAACCACTATATGATAGTTACACCACGTATCTACACCATGATGGTCGACGACCGCTGACCGATGTAGAACGAGGTGTGTGGGACGCAGGAAAAAACGGGGACAGTGCACTGGAGGCCAAAAAAGAATAGTGTCAAGTAATATATCCATCGTCTCAGATAACACCCAAAACATTTTCGATAGAAATCCTTTCTCTCGCCCTACCTGTTTATGAATTTCCTGGATCTGCCCTGCAGTTCTTAACCTGGTTCTTAACGTCGCCTAAATTTAATGGTTCTGCCGTTGAAACACTTCATTTCCTTTCAGATTTCTTG
Organism: Siderastrea siderea; assembly: GCA_964030785.1. Classification (NCBI taxonomy): domain Eukaryota; kingdom Metazoa; phylum Cnidaria; class Anthozoa; order Scleractinia; family Rhizangiidae; genus Siderastrea; species Siderastrea siderea. The sequence goes on from OZ034970.1 coordinate 3,660,448, forward strand.
TTATGACATCGGTTTCATTGTCGGACGAATTTCTAAATGCAAGATTTAGATGACAATTTATTTAAAGCAAAGTCATTATTCCTGTAGGTATTTTATCGGCCATACGTGACTGGGCTAATAAATTATTAAAAAATAGTCCTGCAAGATATTCCTGTCTTTAATCAATGGCTTTTTTTTTTTTCCTGACTTCATGAAAAGGAAATCGAAAGGCAACTGGAAAATCTTTGCCAGCAGCTTGATGAGGCTGAAGCACAACACGAGTATGCAAAAGAAGTTTTAGAAGATCCCGGATTTGGAATTGAAACGCTTGAACACAAGATTTCAGTCTTGGAAGGGATTAGGTCTCGTAGATCACGTGAGCTAGTGTGGCTCGATGAAGTACAGTACGAGTACCAGAAAGAAGATTTAGAAGCATCCCTGTTTGGAATTGAAAATCTTGAACAGAACATCTTAGTCTTGGAGAAGATAAGATCTGCCATGCAAGGTAAAACTGAAAAGGTGACATCTAATGTGCGTGCAAGTAGGAGGGAAGCACTTGGGTTTGACCCATCGACAGGTAGACTAGTACTAGCTAGTATGCCTGCAAGTAAACGGGACGTAATCATATTTACAGGTGGGTTTTTTGGTTAATTTACAATAAAAGTCTAATGTGACGTCATCGATTATGAGGTCATAATTTTTTCTTTTCCCACCACTATTCATGTCAAATTGATTGGCCCATATTCACTTATCAAGTTTGGTAATGAAATGATGACCGCACTAATTATTGGTTAGTGTTTGTGACTACGCTCAAGCTTTGCCTTAACAATATGGTTTTCTTAACAAAGAAATAACTGCAAAAAGTTGTGTTTCCGTGCAACTTGATGTATAATGCGTTGTTGTAAGAAATTTGGTCAGTATTGTGTCTTAGAGATAGAGTCAAGATTGTAAACGAGATTGTAAAGGAGAATAATGACGCAACAAATTGGATATATTCAGTCCTTTTGATTGTGAAGTAGTGCCGGGAGAACTTTTCCTGAACACTCCATTATAGATGTTACCGGTGATCATTTAGTTCAGTTGTGAAAAACATCCAGTTATGTTGTTACAATTTTGTACTTGGCTTTGTTTTTTGGCCTTTTAAGAGGGCAACTTATTTTGGAAGGAGGTGTGGGCTAAAAATATGTAATCACACATGTTTTGTAATCCATTGTATTTTATAGATAAAGATGGATGATTAAAATCATTATTGTCTCTTTAATAATACCTATTTGGTGCAGTGGTTAGCGTGTTGAACTTCAAAATTGAAGATCCGTGGTTCGAGGCAGGGGCGGATCTAGGAGTTTGAGTAGGGGGTTCATTTAAAAAAAAATTTCATTGTTGTTGCATTGACCTTGAACTGAGTTCTGGAAGAGTTACCATAATAGCATCAGTCATAACGAAATATCTAGCAGCTCCATTCGGTGGGGATGGCGTCAGGCGAAGTCGTCTATGATGGCATCAATGTTCAACTTCATGTCGTAATGGATGTGAGTTAACAGAAGTCCGTTCTTTCTTTCTTCGGTCATACTGTTGCAAAAGTAGGTCTTAACACGCCCAAGACTGTTGATCGATCTTTCACACTCACATGATGTCACTGGTAAAGTACCAAATACCGGCATGAGCCATCAACAAGCTTTATTTGCATGACTATAAGTACATACAGTATTGCAAAAGCGTAAAACTTAACTAAGGCGAAACTTATAACAATCATAATCATGTAATAGGCAAAAAGCAATTATGTATGCGTTACATTACTTTCATTCGATAGAAGATTATTTCGTAAAGATAAGCATCTCAAAATGAACTTCATCAGTTGAGTATTTAAATAATAATTATCAGAATTCATTAATTTTTTGGTGGCTTGCGTAGGAGGTAATTGTGTTATGTTTGGTATTTGGTTCTCTATTTTTTTGTATAATTCATCTCTAAGACTACAGTATTTAGTACAATGGAAAAGTAAATGAATTTCATCTTCAATTTGGTTTGATTTACACGTAGGGCAGAGTCTATTATCCCTTGGGATTTGATCATATCTGCCAGTTTCGATCAATAATTTATGATTACCTATTCTAAGTTTCACTAATTCTCTCGTGTTATTTAGTTTTCTTGTAAGATCTAAATAGCAGGAAGGCGTATATTCGTCCTTAAAAGTGTTATAGAATTCTAATTTCTTAGAGTTTCGAATAGTATGTTGCCAGTGTGAAATATACTTCATACAAAGTTTATAAACTGGAAAGACCACAGCGACAAGGCGTTGAGAGTTGCCGGATCTTAAGTAGACCTGGATCAGTAAAACATTTGAAGTAAAAAAATATATACGGAACGACTGATCCTTACGGCACTTAAAGAAACGAAGACACAGAAGACGAAATACGTAAAGCAAAAAAATGTATGAAACAAAAAATTGCCCGATATTTTGGTTTGCAAAACAAACCTTCTTCAGGGGCTACAAAAGTAGAAATATACTTTAGTTGCATAAGTCTTACATAGTGTTTAATCTTAGCATTAGTTAAGAAAGTAGGGTCAAAATCAGGCAAATTATAATTATTATATTATATTGTGTCGACTGGGAAGATCTTGCGATGGCATCTCTTTCCATTTCAAGTGCCACATGTGAAGTACTAGTTCTGCCTCTGTTGCTGGTGAAGATAAATCTTCCTTGTACAACTCGATATCCTTTTTGATGTCGGTGCCCTTCAAAGGCCTAGATACCTCTATCGCAGATGGGATGAGTTTCAAAATGTTAGTGGCTCTTTTTGCTTGTTCCGAAAAACGTGACTGTGATTCCGTTAAGAGATGGTCTATAAGTGGGATCGCCATATTTCGTTTGTAATATTGCTCCGCAGTCTCTTCTGGTGTGTTGGTCCGATGTTCCATTCTTCCTGCGTTTCAGTGGCTTGAAATTGTCACATCTACTTACTCTGCTAGCTTGCTTGCTTCTTCGAAGTATATTTTACACTGAATTCATCGATCTTGGCTCTTAACATCCTGCAGATTCTGCCTGTATGCTTTAACAATGTCAGTGCCTCTACCCTGCAAACCGACACATGGGGTGTTGGTGTATGCCTTGACGTGATGTGTTATCACCCGAAGTGATGACAAACTGAAATTGAGTACACGCCCAAAAATGGGAACTTGAATCCCTCTGCTTGTCTCGATTCCAGTCCTGTGAGGTGTCCCGGCACATGTCCTCTAAGCAAGCGGACCACTTGAAAATCGATTTACTTCGGCAGAACAACCTCATTTTCAAAAGTAGTTGGAAATCGGTAACGGGAAATTCCCTTCTCGGCTACCAGTAAAGTCAGTATTGCGCTTACTCTGGCTTTTTGTTCCAAGCTACTGAGAAGGGGAAGAGGGAGGAGGGAAGGGGGGCGGGCGGGGGCGGGGGTCACGGGATCCGCCAATGCGAGGCCCAGTCCCTCTCTCATGTTGTTTTCTTAGGCCCCGTTTATATGGTCTCGGCTGCCCGAGACAACCCTCCCCCCCGAGTTACCCTAGGCGAGCTAATTTTTCACCTGCTTCTTTGAAAAGCTCAACGAACCGTTTACATGAGAATCATTAACTCGTCTCGGGGAGGCGAGACAACTCGGCAGTAGGTAACCCTGGCAGGAGGGACAACTTTTTCTCATATAAACACTTTGTCTCGCCTACCCAGGACGATTTTTTGCGTGCCACGTGTCACGTAACGTCTGGTTTTGGTTTAAAAACGACTAAATCAACAAAATGTATACTGAAGAAGGAAAAGTTAGACAAACAGAGGCTACAGTGATCCAATCAACGAAAAATTCTGAAGGAAAAGGGTGTATTGAGGTCATGAATATCAAAGTAAGATTTCGGAATAATTAAGTAGGGTCAACTTTATCTCGGTCAGCCGGGCCAACCTGTTATCATATAAACGCTCGGTAAAGTTGTCTCGTTTACCCGAGACAACAAATTCTTCATATAAATGGGGCCTTAGACAAGAAACTTTACCTCATATTGTCTCTCTCCACCCAGGCGTATAAAATGGGTACCGGCGACATACTGCGATGGACTAGCATCCCGTCCAGGGGGGAGTAGCAATACTCTCATCTGCTTCATGATACAGAAACTGGGTTATCCCCGCCCGTGTGGGCCTTCTTAGCTTGTGTGCGACCTAACCTTTACCTTAATAATACCATTATCCAAAAGAAAAAATATGAACAAAGTTAGCCAACTTCAAGGAATTCCTGATGGTTGGTTAGTCCAGCACACAATCCCCTGATATTTCAGACTTTGTATTGGTCCAAAACGTAAGTTACATCAAACTAAAAAATCTAAAATAGCGCAAACTGTCCACAAATTCACCCCATTACAAAACAGCTCGCTTCCATATGCTATTGCATAATTAATAAGCAAGACTCAATAGATGAGCAAACACAACTGTATGCAACCAGCTTCATGTAGGACTCGACGTATTTAAGAAAGGAGTATACGCAAACTGTATCAAACCATGACACATTCATGAAATCTTTGTACAGAAGACGTAGATATTTCAGCAAAGAAGTCCATTTTCAGTACCGTTCACTGATAAAAACCAAAGCTTTCCTTGTGCCACACACAAATATATAGAGGATATTACACGGTGGCGCGAAGATATTCAGGAGAGGATCCAGTGGTGGCGGGGGACGGGGATTGGGTGGCTAGCCACCCCCCTTTTTGGGGTCGTTTAAGTAAGGGGAAACGACTCCTTGTTAGCATGCCCTATAGTCGCCTACCTTACTTCTTTTGTATATGGTCCATGTAATAGACATATAATAGACATGTAATAGGCCAAGTGTACCGCTGTTAACGTGTTACGCTAGTAAGGTAGGGGATAGGGGACTATATGGTGTGCTGACACGGAATCCTTACCCAAAACTATCACTGGGCGATTTTCCTATATCGTTAAGTCAGGTCAGCCACCCCGCTTTCAAACATCCTGAATCCGCCACTGATATGAATTTTATTTTCTCGTGAAAATAAAATTCATATCTTAGAGCCACCGTGTAATTTTCTTTGTATTATATAAGCAAGAGTATTTTTTAGCTTTTTAGGCGGCGCGACGTGCTCTACGCACGTCGCTGCCGTCTCATAAAATGCAACGCACATTCCTCAATTTACGGAAGTCAGTAGACTTAGTCTCCGCGCGGGCTCTAATCAATCAGGCTCGTTAGATTAAAAGCTAATCTCTCAAATACCTTTTTCCGTCTATAGCTATGACTTAACCAGATAGAAAAAAGTAAGCGTAGAGAGGAGCGTAATTTTGTTGTTTTGAGCTTCGCAGCGCATTGAAGTTAAGTAAAGGTAAGCGTTGAAATGTTTATTTCTCAGGGTAGTATTGACAAAATACATTAGAATTACTGGTCGGCATTCGAACAATGGCCTTGTTGTTATCATGAAGTAAATTAAAATGGACCTGCATCGTTGTTTAAAAATAGATTGCAATTAGCCTGCACTCGTGTCGTTAGGATCCGAATGGAGCCCTTACCTGAAGGTTGAAACATTTGTCGTGAATGCCTAAGGGCCGTACTTAACGATATCACGGTTTAAAAACGATTTATTTCTCCAGGTAAAGCCACAGGTTTTCTCCTGGAGAAAGAGTCGTACAGAGGTCACTGGTTACAAACAAACTAAGTTCTCAAGTTGCATACATACATTTGATTCTTTACATACCAGAAGTGCAAATTGTCCATAACAGGTCACCGGAAACCACGAACTACTAAAGTTATAAGGATTAAAACCTTTTGTCCTTAAGAAAAGGAGAGTGGGGAGGGAGGTGAGAGACTATGCACCGCCTGTAAATTCTTCAGAATTTTTTGTTTGTACAAACAACAGCGTAAAAGAGGAAAATGACGTCATCGATATCCTCACTAGTGAGGATATGGGAAATACGCCACTCGAGTCCCGGGTGCAGTTAAATACGAACTTTACGAGAGGTCTTTTTTCCACCAAAACACTCTTGTCTATATAATAAAATGTAATCAAAAGCGGAAATTTCGCAAGTCTCTAATAACTCTACAGACGTTTTATAAAACCGCTCTTTCGACTGCCTGTATTTTATCTGCTTCAGTAGTATCGTCCCCAGTGCCACTTACTACACGACAATTTGGGGCACGTGCTCTCCAACTTTACTACAAGATCTCGAACGGATCCACACAAGGGCAGCTAAAATTATCCACAACCTGCCAGATAGCTTAACCAGTACAGAATTTCTTGAAAAGGCACATTGGCAAGCTTTCAGTAATTTTTATAAACGGAAACTGGCAGCATTAATGTACTCAGGTTATTACAACCTAGCGCCTCAGCCAATCTGAGACTTATTTACCAGAAACACTGCACATTAGGGACGGACCATTATTTTTTTGGAGGGGATGATGAAAAATCCTGAAAAAAATTGTTTGCAGAATCGAAAAAGCCCAAATAAATTGTTTGCAGACATGAAAAGGAGAAAATAAAAAGTTTGCAGACTAGTTGATACATAGTTTGATTTATATGTTAAGTAAATTTAGTCCTATTTGTTAAAATGCAAGGAAACAATGCAACAAAATGATTTGCGTGGATTCATCAACTGGTTTGACATGGTCAATTAGCCACCACAAACTAATTCAAAAGTTGACACTTTGAGTGTTAGCTATTCATTAGAGCAAATGAGCTATTTAACACTCAAACATCAGTTTTGTCATTTCTTTCCGGTGGCTAATTTACCAAACCGACTTGGTTGATAAACCCCAATTTCTCTTTTTACTTTTCCACGAACAAATTACCACAGTTTCTTAAAATCAGTTATTAACCCCTTTATTAAAAATAATCTCTTCTGAGGACCTTGAAAGCATTAAATGCTAAAGTTAAGTTATTGTATTAATCGTTTCTATAACAAAAACTTTTTAATCGGACAACTACGTTGCGCACGCATCAATCAGGTGCACTGAAATAGGTTCTTTTTATAGCCGTTTCTCCACTGCTTGCAAAACTGATAAGTAAAAATATTTCCCTGAAGGGCACATAGATTTTCTAATCTCGCATTTTGTTATAGATAGGATTAACTGGACTTCATATTGTACAATTCAGGAGTAATCGTGCTCGTAATTTCAAATCGTCCTCGCGCTACGCGCTCGGCTGATTTAAAGTAACTCGCCCACTCAGGGACGGCGGAGCCGGGGGGGCTTAGTATATGTAGTTATTCGAGAAAATACATATATTTGCCAGATGAAACTAGTGTTTAAATTGTTATTGCTTGATTAAGTCACAAGAATTTACAAAGCTACAACTTTATACAAACCTCGTCGGAAACTTTTCGCGTTTACGTATTTTTAACATTTTCTCAGCGTGTGCTTCCTTCCCACAGACGGGAAGCTTGTGTCAAAGAACCGCAGGTTAGCGTAGGAGACCGGAAGGCTGAGAAATAACCTCCAAAATATTGCTGTAAGCACTAAAAGTACCTTTCATTTTGCGCTTTATCCAGGCTAATTATTTCAAGAAGTATCTCGCAGAGAATGCTGTAAATACGATTTCCGAGACTCTAGATTTCAAATTTTTCTGGGGGAGGATGCCCCCAGACCCCCCTTCCAACTCGCGCCTCGGGCGCTCGCTTTCAGCCCCCCTACTTCAAAATACGCTCCGCCGTCCCTGCCACTGATTACTCCCTGAATTGTGCTCCACTGAGTCCAACTACCATTACTAATCAAGAACTCTTCGAAGTGCAATGAAACTCTAACTAAGAGAAAAGATTAACTTAAATTCCTTAGTTGCATGTATTCACTAACAGCCACACTGGCTTTTCAACAGGGTCCTAGGGTGGTTTGATGATGACATTTAACAAATCATAACTAGTTAAACAGCAAGCCGTCTCCTGTTTTCCACTGGTATGAAGAAGGCAAATTGGATCCAGTCTTGTATAAACTACAAAATAAAGCGCAAGTGTAAGCAAGCGCTGTTTCATTTGGCTCCTCAATCCTCTCTAGGATCAGGGGAGAAAAGGCGGCTGGTGCAGCTCTATATTATTACTTGCAATTACGTTCACATTTTAATGTTTTAGGATACTTTGATGTGAGACTCTCAATTTTTTTAGGAAACAAAACAAGCCATGGTGCAGTTATACTTTAATAAGTTAGAGACATAGAGACACGGCATTCATGGAAAGCAGTTTTAGGCAGTAATGTTTAGATTAGTATTTTTACTACATAAGATTACCTGATGAATTTCGACCGTATCTAAATAAATGTAATAATAATAATAATTAAATGTAAAGAAGATCCTCGCAGTTATTAACGCAACTTATGCAGTTGCGAAAAGAAAGCCTGAAAAAATCAGGCTTGCCGGCTTGCATTTTTTTTTTTCAGGCTTTCTTTTCGCAACTGCATAAGTCGCGTTAATAACTGCGAGGATAATAATAATAATAATAATAATAATAATAATAATAATAATAATAATAATAATAATAATAATAATAATAATAATAACAAACACCCAAAAAAAATTGTTTGCAGGAAGATGCAGCCGGAAAAAAATTGTTTGCACAGAAAACAACAGAGAAAAAAAATTGTTTGTCTTGAAAAAATTTTCATCCCCCTCCCCCCCCCCCCTCCAAAAAAGTAATGGTCCGTCCCTTATAGCACAAGAAAGTCCTTAAACCTCAGTGTACCTAGGTTCAACTACTCCATAGGCCGGAATACCATCAGATACAGGGGTTCTACTCTGTGGAATACCCTCCCTAAGTCATATCAAGCTATTCATAAACTAGAGCACTTTAAAGAAAAACTAAAGAAAGACACAAAGCTATTGGAAAAATCGATTTCCACAAAGAGTCCTCTATGCTCTCCAACAAGGACATTAACGTTTATTATTTTTAAGAGCTAATACAGTTTTGCATTATTTATTCACTTGTTATTTACTCATTTATTTTCTTTTTTATTCATTTTCGCATGTTTTTTATAATTTTCTGCTATACATACTTGTAATCTAGTTTCTACCGTTCGCGATTCTTCTTAGATATTTTATATGCTTTAATTCTATACTCATAAGAAATCGTAATTGCAGGTCCACATCAGCCTCTGGCTGCCTTCTAGTAACCTGCGTGAACAAATAAAGTATGTCTATGTCTATGTCTATGTCTATGTCTAAGAAAACGTATAAGAAATTCTTTTCGGCACGCATCACCGGTTAACCATACCTTGATTCCCGTTTTCAAGTTTATTTTTTCTTTCGGGTTCACATACAAAAAACAACATGATCGCAGTTTTCTCTCGCAAACGCCTGATAATTTTCACTTTGTACATAAGCTTAAATAAAACGTGTTTTGATCCAACAAAAATATAGCATAGCACAAACTGTTAACAAATCAGCTCCCTTACGAAACAGCTCACCTCAACAACACAACATGGCATCAGAGCCAACCTTCAAGTTACTCTAATAACCCATCGAGGTGCACAAATGTCTAACCAAACCCTGTTGAAGTGTCTGATATTTAGGACTTTCAAGCCAAATTTTATTCTATAAAGCTCCTGTGTTAAGGTTACGGACCAGGGGGGGCTGGCAGCGAGGTCTGGAACCGAGTTTACATGATCGCCCCAGTAAAGAAATTTGGCCGAGTAGGACTGTGTACTAATTTTATTCCAAACAAACATGGCGGTGGCGAGGAAGGAGAATTAGCCGAAATAGCCATTATTTGGTGTACGCGCGTTTGTGTTAGTTCAGCATTATTTCCGTTATTCCAAGTTTAAACATTCAAGGGAAGGTTTCGATCGCTTTTTTTACCTTTGTGTCTGCCTGATTTGGTTGCCCTTTCTGCTTTTTCTGGTACTGATTTTACGAGTTTTGAAGCATTTTCTGACACATTTCACAGCGGCCAGATTCGCTCTCCTCTTTCACTAAGAATTGTCGCTCGAGACTTTGTCCTTGTTTCATTTACGTACACTGTAGATTTTTCTTTCTTTGTAGGAACTATCCAGGAGGAGTCAACAATTAATTGTGGAGGTTTTGTTGATCTAAATTATTTTCTGTTTTGCTCAACTTATGTTACTACCTTACAGTCCACAGTCCTTAAATGGTGAAAAGCTGAGAGGTGATGTTTACAACACTTTGCTCTTTGACTTCACCACGTGAGTCACAGATATTGCCTACAGTGTGTAGGTATACCTGATAATAAAGCTCATTATTTTGGAGAAAAAGGTGAAATAATTTTTCATTTAGATTTTGTCTATCGCACCTCTGGGGTGAGAACTGAAACTTAAAGGGGCCAGGTTGCTCAACTGACAGCAATACTTCAGCCAGTCATTTCACATATTTACTTGGTGACCTTGGCTTCATATATTTCACCATGAATGGGTTTGTGGAAAATTGGCATTTGAATTCTGAAGGGACTTGAATTTTTCTTGACAGTGCAATTGATGTTGAACAGCTTTTGCAAACAAAACAATCATTTGGGGGTGGAGTTTGCAAAGGTTCCGACAGTCTGTAAAGTAAAGATACTCTGGCAAACACACCATCACTTTGGATCTGGCAGGCATTGGTTATCCAAGATGCACGTTGATAAAAATGTTTTGGGCAAAGGTTTTGGTTGTACAGGGACTTCGACTGATGACATATATATGGACAGCTATGTTAATCCTTAATTTTCTGAAAACACTTCAAAAGGACTGTTGCACACTTAGAGCAACCATGGTTGATCAGCCATTCTGGGGTTATTTCACATCTCCTTTAGAAACAGTTACTGAATGCATGCCAGCCTCGTTTTGACACCCAGCAATACAACACTGTTTTGACCTGTTTTCCCCTACCTTATCGGTAACAGTTCTGAAATAATGATCCTCACAGTTAAATGCATTCAACTTGAGCAGTTGAAAAAGCAAACTTGAAAAAATTCAGTCTCGACCAGGATCAAATTTGCCTTTTCAACTGCTCAAGTTGAAAACATTTAAAAACTGCAAGCCCTTTATGGCCACATTTGTTACATCAGGCAGTTCACACCTGATTTATTTCATATGTATCCATCTTCAAAAAAAACTGAATTCTCCTTGGCAATTGGAACTGTTTCCTCATCAGAAGTACAAATGTCTGAAAGGGTGTGAGCAGAAGACAATTGCTCTTTTAACAGAAGGGACAGTTTAGAACTTTTGCATTGTCTAATACTCCATTATTGCATAGTTCACCTGGTGTTACTGAACTCAAACTACAAATTTTTCATTGACACTTAAGAAAAATGGGCCTGAATGTCTTTCCTTTGAATTAAGCTTCTTGTTCAGGCTACAGGCAAAAGACAAAAAATCATATAATTGCAAATCCTTCAATCTTTTCAGATTACCCTAGCAAATGTTTATAAACCTTCTCATTGGACAGTTGCATGCGTAATGTGGGAAAATGCTTGGAAATGTGATAGTTCATTGCATTTTCCATTGAATTAAACTCTGCATGTCAGTACAATATATGGAACTAGGGAGTTTTCCTAAACCTAGGTGTATTTACTTTGCCAATTCTTTAAGTTCTCTTATCAAAACAAGCAAACCTCAGACAGCTCTGTTTGTAAGGTTAAGCATTCTTCTTTTGTTGGTTGTCCTTTATAAGCTATCCTTTCCAGTTGCAAAATTCTATCATCTCAAATGTTCTTATTTTTCTTGTAACTGCAACCAACCAATATATCAGAAACAACTGCCGCCAAGAAACACTCAAGCCAAAAAAAGAAGAATTCCATAAAATAAACGTGGTGTTTAACACGTAATTACGCTTACAGCTGTAAATAAGACGCAAAAAACTTGAGACAAGTGCATGTGAAAGTTCAAGCCCATTTTTAATACATTCTAAGCCTTCGCATTCGATTTTGTGTCTTCATTGTGAAACAGACTTAAAGAAGACTCGCAATCGAAATCTCCTCTTTTCGCTTTGTTGGCGGGAAGGTTCCACAGTTTCCACAGTAAAAATATTCTTATAAATCTTCCTGAGATGACGAAATCGACAATCATCTGCTAGAATATAGTTATAATTTGAGCGTAGTTTGTTCAACACTCAACTGGGAAAATCTCAGGCCGAAACTTGTCACTTGCATATTCAATATTGACTGCTCTACTAACCTAAAATAAAGCTGGTCCTTCATTCCGTCGATTTTGATGGTCTCAGAAACAGAAATGGGTCGAAATGGAAGGTCGAAAGCTGCAACTTTAATGCCATTTCCCAGGTCAAGTGGCTGTTGACACCGCGAACGTTTAAGCTAATGTTTTCGATAACACAACCATCACGCTCATGTTCTTGACATAATACACAGCAGGAGTGTACACAGATCCAGAATTTAGAGAAATGTGGTGCCCAAACGCCGTACTGTCGCCAGAAATACTAACAGCAAATAAACAATAACAAAAAACGAATTCCTTTTCCACAATCGAGTCACCACGAACAAAAAAGCACATATTCTCGAGTAGTTCGCGCGAGACTTCGTTGCACTTCGCGCATGCTCGTTAGGGTTTTCGAATGATTGACAGATTTCTTTACTGGGGCAATCATGTAGAGGCCAAAAGCGGCAAGATCAAAGGTAGCTGCCAGCCCCCCCTGGTGGAGACTGGTGCCAAACATGTAGAAAACGCCTTGCAGAAAAAAGAAGAGATTCACTTAGCTTCACACAGAATTATCCGTCTTGTCGGAAAGGAGAGGTTGTTCACTTTGCTTACTGCGATGGGGTGGAATCTCTAGATGATTAAGCAGGTAGTTGAAAGATGCAGTCCCAGGAAAGCTGGAGTGAATTCGTGCAAGGTAAATAAATATCAGCTCTTTGAGTTTTCTTGGCTTTTTACTTCGGGCAGAAGACACAGAATTTGCAAAACAATCAACATAAAAACTCAAAACAATGAACAGGGGAAGACAATGCCCAACTTTGCAATAAAGAAAGCAATACACTAGTTGTTTTGCAAATGCTGTGTCTTCTACTCGAAGTAAGAGCCATTTTCTTTGATCATGATTGAAGCAACTTCAGCCAAAATCTGCCAAGTACCCATCCCACTTTTCCTTATTAACAAAGAGCAGTTATGAATAGAGCTAGTTAAGGTAGAAAATGTAGGCACGATTAAGGTATCGGGCTATATGGGAATTTTGCCGAAAAATCTGTAATTTTGAGCTCTGTAACTTTAATACCTTGCAGCTATACCTTGGAGTGACAAAGAGTGTAGCTTGGAAATTTAAAGTTATTCTGCGTTTGTAGAAGGCAATACGGCCCTTATTGGCCTGCTGTCTTGCAAGTTCTCATCTCTATTTTCTTCAGTTGATAAAAGAATCAGGAATATGTAGCCATACTATTTGAGGTGTGGTCGAACTGCCACCATTTTGTGACTTGAAATCATAAGTAGAGTTCACTAGAGAAATGGGCTGGGGCCTAGCGGTACCTGTGTAACTAGAAGGTACACTGGCTTTAATACTTGTTGGATTCTTGTTAAAATCTTTGGTGAATGGGGTAAAAATGTTTTCATGTGCATCATTTTCCCTGTGGGCCTACTGCTGAATGTTCAACCACTTATTCTCAGAAACCTTTAGTTAGTCATGATGAAAACAACACTGAACAACAAAATGAACAGCATTCTTTCCCTACAAGCAAACAGTGTGAGAATTGTGGGTGCATTGAGACACTCATGGCTGGAGACTGAGCCTGTGGTTTATTGTGACCTAAGAACCAATGTGTGGTTCCAGAAAATTTCCATACCTTACCCATGGATGGCTTTTCACTTTAACCCCCCCCCCCCCCAACCCCTCTGGAAATTCCAGTTTAGCCTTATACTTTTCTTTAAAAAAATTTGGCCTTTGAGACTCCCCACCCCCTCGGAATTTCCAACGACCATCCACGGGGTGGGTATAGATATTTTTTTTCCTCAAGTTGAATATTTACTTTCTCCAGCTCACTTGGCAGTGGGAACTATTCTTGATGGTCTGATTCTCCTGAGTAAGCGTGGTGACTGCATCTATTCATGTGGTAAACTAAAAGAACTTGATGAGGTATTAAATAGGAAGTGTAATGAGACATGGAAATGATTTTTCTTTGATTGTAGAGTGGTTTTGAATTGAGTGTCAAAAACAGTTTGCAAAAGTTGTCTTGTTGTTTTTCTGGTTCTAATTGGCCAGAGAGATTATTCTGCCACCATTACAACAGATTGAAAACCACTCTAGCACAAATAATTTTATGTTCTTACTTAATATTTTGTGCTCTACAACTGGAACTTAGGATGGGATTGGATTTCAGCATACATGCAGTATAATGTATTAGAGTGCAAATGGCTGCAAATACTGCTATCAGTTTATTTATTATCTCACCACTTACCAAAACTACACATGTGCAACATTGGTGAAGCACACGTTTACACAGGTGCACTTTCATGTGTTACACATGTATACTTTCGCGTGTTAAGCTCGTAACACACTAGGCGGCAAGTCACTGCGACTTGACACGGGTGTAAGTCACGGCGACAATTCCCCTTGTGTGGCATGCCCAATTTGATGAGAAAACGCTGTCGCCACAACCAAATTTTGTCCCCATTTATTTATGGAACTCATTATCACGTGTAGCAGGTGTGTACCATTACCCCTTATGTCACCGCACATGTGTAACACATGAAACACGTTACACAGGTATTACACATGTTTAACACACATGTGTACACACATGTTTAACACACATGCAAGTAAGTACAAAGAAATTGCCAAAATAGGCCTCACATGAAATACACATGTGTAACACATGTTGCATAAGATCACACCAATTTTGTGCATGCGTGTCGGCACAGTCAGTTTCAGTAAGTTAAATCGAAGGGTTGTGTTGAGCCATTAGTCAAAGACCATGGTTGGTGATGATCTAGTTGTGATTCGAACTTAAGTGTCCCTGGACTTTTGTCTCCAGTGCTTTTGCTGAATGTTGGGCAGTAAACTTTGGCCAGTATACTGGGTGAGTTCCTTCAATCTTAGGCAAAGCTGTTGAGTCACTTCAGACTGAGCTGGAAATTTGCCTGTGAAATTTACAAGTTAGTACAATTCTTTCCCCTACCCCCACCCCCTTGTGAACGTTGCTTTGCCACCAAAAGAAGACTGATGAACTGTCACGCCTTACAAACAACATTGGTTTTGGGGAGGTGGGGGGGGGGGGGGAAGAGCATTGTTGTCACTGTGATGTCGATGGTGTTTCTGTGGTGGAGTTCAAGAAATTATGCATTTCCTGCATTTGTGTCAACTATTGATACCCAAGTTACAGGCTAGGTCAAAAAGTCTGTCAAGTATTTCCAGCTTCTTATATGCAGAGTTTTATTCCTTGCAGAAGTACTGCTCTCAGTTTCTTGGTATCTTCAACATAACATCTGAAGAGGAAGGTATGCACCTGTCTTGAGGGGGGGGGGGGGGTGGGGGGGAGGGATAGCTCCCACATAAAATGACAATGGTGGTCCTCAGAAATTTTGAATATTAGGGCCAATTAAGACCTGCAATTTTTGCTTACAACTGTTGTATGCGACCAGCACGTCATGTTGGCAACATGAATTGTGTAGTCTAAATCAGACACACAGCATCTTCACAACAGTTGTACACAACCCAAAAATGCTGTAGAATTTTAAAACGTTTTAAAACCCCACAATAGTTGTTAGCCACAATCAAAATTTTGAATGACGAGTTGTTTACAATCTTTGCCCGATGCAAGCAGCACATGCTGCAAAAGTTGCATACAACAGTTGTTAGCAAAAATCATACCATCTAAATCTGCCCTTAAAGGTACCGGAACCAAATCCATTTTCACTCATACAAGGATAGCAATTCTGACAAGTAGTTACACTGTCTGTGTACTTTTTCAGATATTTTTTTACCTTGTACTTCATTGGAGGTTATTTTAGATTTTATTAATATTTACAATAGTATAACTTAAAGCACTTATCACATTGTTGTTAATAGGGCTATATATTAGGTAATTATTAACACCCTAAGCAGAACCAAACTTAATCACAAATTCTTATCCCCAAAAGGAATGACCTCAGCGTTCATCACTTTTATGTCTGGGGGAGTCCTTTCTCCCCCACTTTCCTGGGGTACATTTATCTGTGGGAGCTCTCATTCTCCCCCACCTCCCTGGGGTACATTTATCTTGTGAGAGCCCCTTTGCCCCTACTTCCCTGGGATACATGTTCTCTGTGAGAGCCCCTTCCACCCTACTTCCCTGAGGTACGTTTATCTTAACTTGCCCCCTCAAACTGTTTTCTTAGTAGAATGCCACAGTGGCCAGGTTCTTTTCCTCAAAAGGGGATGCATGGGGAACTTTTCAAAAATAATGTGAATTTGAAGTAAGTGGCAAATAGTGGAGCGTGTGTCGCAAAATCCCTGACTGTGGGCAAATTTAGAGAGGGTTTGAAGTCATATACATTTTGTGCTGTTTTTGGTACAAGCTGTAGTTTAAAGAAGTAAATTATACCTAGCCTTAGTAGAGCTTGAGTTGCTTTAAGTAGCTGGAAAAATTCATGCTATCAGCCAGTGTATTTGCCTTTTGCCCTGCTCTCACACCGGATGAATCTCCATTCATTTCCTGTAGAATCTACTCTTTGCCAAAAAGGATTTATTCTGCAAACTGGAACGGATGATCGCGAGGATAAATACATTATTTATAGCAAGACCTTTTGCAGGTAATGAGGTTTTTTTTGGGGGGGGGGGGGTGGGGGACTGGCAGGCAGATTGAGTCCTCTCTCATGGAGGGGACTAGTGGGGTGCTTAAACCCTTAATCATATCCTCATCATATCAGTACATTAAAACACATACAGGCCAGAAGAATAAGGGAGATGATCACCATTGAAAGATGAATTGTCTTGATGTCTCAACAAGTTCTCCTAACTAGTACTCAAAAAGTGCATGAAGACCAGTAAGGAGAATTTAAATAATGATACTGGGACTTTAAGGGTTAAGTACCACTTGGACTTTAGGATAACTCAGATATGAATCAAAGTAACAACGAAATTTGGTTACTATTTTTTCATCTCACAATCTTTTCCCAGTAGTTTTTGGTGTCCATCCTGTTTTTGATTGGGTAGTTCATGTACACGACCACACACTGTCATTGTTAATATTAGAATTATAATAATTATTGAGAATCTGATACCTTTCGTGATGACAACTTTCAACAAATTCCCTTATTGTTTTCTTATGGTATCCCCTGCTAAAACTATTTCCCAGGGATCCTCTGTCTTCTGTCTGTCTTTTTCTTGTCTTTGCAAGTTATGGTCGAACCCCACTTCACATATGCCTCATTGTTACAGGCAATTTTCTAGGTCCCAGTTCATGTGGGCTTCTTCCCTAAAATTATCACACTTAATTTATGGATACCCTGTTGATAGGTAGACACTTGTGCTGGTACAATTGGTGTCCATAATATTGGAGTTTGATTAGCTGTGTCATTGGTGGTTGTGAAAAACATACATTTGCAGGCCTTGAAACTCTTGAGTTTTGTTACTGAACATCATAGTAATTTTAATTTGTGTATTTTTTTGTTGGCAGTGTTTATGCAGTAACACGGCATAACAGATCTGGTATCATAGCCTGTAATCTGCCTTATGGTATCCTAGTAGCAATGTACTCATTTCCATGTACGAGCGTCAAGGCAGTTGAAATAGTGGAAAAGGCTTGTGAGCTGCTACGAGGCTGACACAACAACAGGATGCTGGCCTTTCTTCTTTAAGAATGAATAACTTTAATGTTCATCCAGTGGAGAAACATTTATGTTCCAAAGTCCGATCAGAAGTCCAATGTACTTTATGCCTTGCACTTCCCTAATTTGTGAAGCAAAGAAAAGTCCACAATGTACATACTATGATCCCTTGAATTATGGCTGTCCCTCAAGTAATTCTCCCCCTAGAAAAAATGACCTTCCTCCTTCTGAGAAAAAATTTCACACTAATTGCCCATACAACTTATTAGTAAAATTTACGTAATCATTCACACCCCTTTCGTGGCAGATAAGTTTAATTATTATAATCCACAAACAAAACATATTTTATTATTAAGCAGAAAGAAGAAATTCTACATTCAAACGTCATTCAAACATTTTCAAAGGCAGAATAACTACATGATCATGCATGAATTCCTATCACTTATAATATGTGGCCCCCACCTTTAAAATTTGCAATGTAGTTACTTTTTTGCCACAAGTAAAGCCAAATAATAGACTGCTGTTTTCTTCAAGGATTCAACCTAACAGCTTTGTTTTTCAGCTGATCCTGTCATGTGGTGTCAATTTTTGGACATGCTGTAACGAGAAACAATAGTTAAAAACTTTAGACTGCTAGCAGTTCCTTTCTGGATAGTCGAGATGGTGCATGAAATAGCCGTGCGAAAAAGCTGAAACCTGGAGCGAACGTGCGAGACTGGCAGGCGGAGACTGGCAGGCGGAAAAGGAGCCTCCTACCTCTCCCCCAGTCTCTTCTCTTTTTTCTTATTGTTCTAATCTCGTTGCACTGTTGATAGCTTGTGCTCTCAGCAATTTCACATACCCTCTCGACTATCCAGAAAAGGACTGCTAAGCAGTCTACAAAAACTTTTACAAAACCTTTTGTAGAGTAATGAATAATGAAAATTTTCCAGTTGGAGGGGTAAGGGGAAAAACAACTCATTATAATAATTACTAGCCCAGGGATCCATATTAGCAGTCGTCAGGTCATCCAAGACGACTATAAAGTGCTATGGATGAGTATCAAAAATCACGAACTCATCTGGTGGACAAGTAGGTTTTAAGGAGCAGAATTTTTTCTTTAATTTTTCACCAGTCAATGTACCTGAGTTTTGAGTGTCCACCAGCCATTTAGTGATTCCATACTGTAGTAAACAGAAGATTAATATTCTGTAAATGGCTTCATTTTGTTGCGCATATGACATCTAACTCTCAGAAATTAGTTTGTAGGCTCAATTTTTTGTTCTCGACCACTGACGTACTGCAGCAACATGTAAACACGAAGACACTTGCTCTTTGGCCGCATGCGAGTTTCACAAAATGTGGCGCTACTTTGACAAAGTGTCGCCACCACTGCAGAAAAAAAAGGCGAGTCTTTTGAGCAAAGTTCTAAATATGAACAAGGGAAATGAAAGCGTGCAGTTTTACCATTGTGGCAGCAAAACAGGCAGGTGGAGACTTGGATGTCGTTGACAAGGGAGAGGATTCAGATGAGAATGACAGTGGTGTTGAGGATGCAAGTGATGTGAACAGCAACGTTGAAAAATGCCAAATTGAAAGTTTGATCACGAAGTACTTGTAATTGAAGTAAACGTAGCAAATCAATGAATTTGTAAAATGAAAGTGACGGAAGCCTTAAGTACTGTGTTGCCGCTGCACATAGTTACTCGAGGGACTGGTTATGAAACCTTGCAAGTTTCAAACGCCATAACAAAGGTGCTGCAATTTATGTTGAAAGTACTACGACCGTGCACAATCTTTTGTTTTACGTTCGCACACTATAGCTGAATAACTTAGCTGTGACATTTTTATTGGTTAGTTCCTCATGTAAAATTCAGAACCTATTGTTGCTTGTGCACGGTCAAGGCTAAAAACGATAACAAAAACATAAAACAAAGGACTTTGCTGAGCTTCATAACCAGATTCTTTTATTAACTATGCGCTGCAGTAACACAGACGGAAGATAAAATGCAACCTTTCCACTTACTTGTTGTTAACTTTCACTTGTTAACTGTATTTTGATTATTACACAATTTTGAACGGGAGAGTAAAATTATGCCAGGGCAAGTATCTTTTTTGACATCCTTGCCCGGCTGATGAGTTTGAAAAAAAGCTAATATGGATCCCTGCTAGCCTTGGTTGAACACACATAAAATTGGTTAAAAAATAGCCAAGTTGACAAGTACAGGGTGACTTACATCAGTAAAATGTTATCCTTGGTTTTTATCTGTTAGGGTTTTAAACGTACATTTCTATCAAAGTGGTCACTGGAAATCATGGCTAATTTGCTTGGGTGACTTTGGTTAAAATCTAGAGCTCAGACAAAAAGGAAATGCAGATTGACACTTGCTTTAACCTTGACACGTTTTGGACATCCAAGCACATAAAGTGTCCAATCACATGTCCAAACTTCTTTTTAACAGAGGCTTTTGTCACTGGGATTAAGTAAACAATTGACACAATGTCACATAAAGTTTGCCTTTTGAAAAAATAACTGGATGGATTCCTCTTGTTGTTCCAGGAGCATTATTTTCTTTTTCAATAAAGTACATTTCTTAGTTTTAATCACAGTTTTGATGCAAAGACATAAAAATCCCCATGATGTAGCCCACATAAGGCATCACTTTCAGTATTCATCCATTTGGTAGTTGTAATTATGCAGAGTACATACCAAAGGAAAAAAATCCAGTATACTTTTAAGCCATTGACAATGCGACGTTTTCATCTGTAGACCTTGATGAACCAACTATCAAAAAAAGAACAGAACAAGTTTGAGAGTAATGTAGCAAGGATGCAGTTATCATTGCACACAGTCAGTGAGGGACTTTGCATAAGGCTATCTTTTCAAGTGGAGGGGAAATGGGGGTGGGAGCTGGGAGAAAAGGGGGAGGGAGGCATACACAGGGTGGGAAATGGGATTCCCAAGGTGGGGGGAAGTGGGAGAAATAGGGGGAAATTACACAGCATTCTGCAATATTTCACAATCTAAAAAGTGCAAAGAGGCAGGAGCCAACAAAAATAGGGCGGGAACCAGGATTGAAGGGTACAGGAAACGGGAAGTTTAAACCTCCCCCCCCCTTCCCCCTCCTTTTCAAGGGCAGAAACAGGATGATAGGTGGCATCCAAATGACAAATTGTACTTGAAACTTTAGAAGCCAACCAATAAAGCTCAGCTTTAGGTAATTAAATGCAAACAACGAATAAAATTTTCTGGTAACCTTGGTTGACGTAGACCAGTTTTTATGTCTTGTGATTATTTAAAAATCAAAAGGAGTTGCAAGGACAGGTTTGCAGGAGGGGAAAAGGTGCTCTGGACTTCCTGGACCCTCCCTCAAGATCCAACACATTTTGTTTTTAAAATATCATACGATAACATAGGAAATACCCCCAATCAACAAAAAACGTCATCACAACCTATCACTTACTCATCACGCACAGGACAATAAATTAAAGTTCAATAACCATTCCCCCCCTCATTCACATCTGTGCATATAACCAACCTTTAAATTATAATATAAGAGGTAATCCATAATTCTTTTTAATGTCGCAGTTCCTTTTAATAATATAGAGCACAGAGATGCGAACATAGTACACAAAATAACAACAATATTTGGCGTTAAAGGGGGGAACACCTCTCCGCAATCGGCGTGACAGACGACTTCCATTGCGTGACCACACGGCTACTTATCTCCCCAGCGCCAAAACCGCGCTGGATCGGACAAGTAGACAGGTCAAAAGCTAAGACGATCTATAAGCCTAACTCATACGGCACTACGAGCTGACCTCCGGCCAGCATCGTGCTAGAGTTATGACTTTCTCAAGCCTACTTATCTCCCCAGCACTACGAGCCGACACCGCCGGCACGTGCTGGATCGGACAAGAATAGGCAGATAAAGAACGTAAATAACGCAACTAACCGATCGAAAACAAAGCTTGGGGAAGTCGCTGCGAGACTTAACCGAAAGCGAAACCCGAGTGGTAAACCCAAATTTATTGATTACAGTAAGGAATCCTCCAAAGGGAGGGAGGGTGGGAATTACAATTTTTAAAGAACCTTGGAAAACCTTACAGTTAGCAAGACAGCTAGTGGATGTGACTTTGGACCTAAACTAGGCCTTTTATACCTAGACAGACGTCGCAAACTAGACCAATAGTAAATAAGGTACCATGCATAAAGTAAACTCATGCGGTGCTCGAACGAGACATGAATGGCGATATTTATGTTTTTAACCATACAGAGCGTTTGATGTAAAACTACTAGACAGTATTGCAACATTGATCAGTGAATCCCCATTGTACGCCTTTGTACATTCATGAAGAGAAAGGGAATAATGGTACATTCATGTCACGTACATCTTACGTGAGTTAATCTAGTTACAATGTAACAACATAAGCTTAGTTCGTCTCGCTCCATTAACTGCGTTTTACAGATTGCTGTAAAGCTTTATTAAACAATTCAAGTCTCCAAAAGGCCAGAGGTAAGCATGTTAGCTAGTGCATCACAGGCTTACCCCCATGGGGAATTTCACTTCCATTAATTTAATTAATACTTGGGTGGAAAGAAGAAATGGCAGTGACGTTTCCGGCTGCTATTAAAGGAAACAACACAATGTGAGAGACCATGAGCCTTGATCCACTGACCTTCTTGATGCGCTAACCACTACATCAACCAAATCCACCATGTGAAGTAAAAAAAACAACACCAACAAAAAAAGTAACTTGGACTATATAATAGAAAATTCTTACTATCTGCCTTATGGGCTCACTGTCACGAGATTCAAAGTCAACTTGTCCCTTGTCTGAACCAAAGATAGAACAAAACAAAAATGTGGTGATCAATTCATGTCTGTAGGCCTGCTAACTCCTTTTCCAGTTACAGACCAAATTAATGTGCTCCCCAATACAAGCTATTCACATTAGATAATCTTGTACCCAGATCCCACTCTTTCGAAGAGAACATAATGGCAAAATCTGTTGTGATGCTGTATAATGTGTCAGGTGCAGTGGCGGATCCAGGATCTTTAAGGGGGGGGGGGCTGACCTGACAGAACGATATCAGAACAATCGGAGATAAAATCACCTCAGTGGTAGGTTTGTTCCCTTTATTAATTTCGAGCTTAAATGGCCCCAAGGAGGGGGGAGGGGGGTGACTAGCCACCCAATCCACCCCCCCTCCCCCCCTGGATCCACCCCTGAGGTATCACAATTAACATTGCAGAACTGAAAAATTTGTCGCAACACTCCCACAGCCAGTCAAAAGCAGGCCGGATGGCTAGCATTTAACTCTCATTTATGATACCATGAATCAGCAAGAAGTATTACTAACAGATCCTCCTGGTTCAAAGGTATGTATTATTTTATAGTACAATAAAAGCTCTATTAAGCCCCCTGGGGGGCTTATTTAATTTCAGGCCTTGTCAATGTGGGGGGGGGGGGGGGGGCTTATCAATGTGGGGGGGGGGGGGCTTATTAGAGAGGGGGGAGGGGCTTATTAGAGAGGGTGGTGCTTATTTCAAATGTAATCTTACAATAATTTTTGCACAAAACTCAAACACTCTTTACTTACTTCTTATCAAGCAATACCAGCCATCTTCATGTGTTTTTTTCTAGCCTTGATAAAAACATACTAATTCCCAATGACGAGCAAGTGAGCACAAGTCTTTAACCGTTTGGCCACCCAACACAAATTGGTCGCAGTATTGTTTTCCTTAGTACGGGCCACATGCATTGAACTTGTGAGTCTGTTTGGCCACCCACTGCAAGTTTGTGTTCACAAGTTCACATTTCCTAACTTGCGACTCCATTTGGCCAGGGCTTTACAGTAATAGCCAACCGTCCACCACTGATTGTAACCACAGGGTGTATATACTGACCCGAGTTTGGAAAAAAAAAAGCATTTTCAAGTGATAATATAATTGAGACGGAAGGGGACAATTTATGCTATATCTTCGGTTGAATTAATAGTTTGATAGTTTCCGAAAGCTGTTAAAATTTCGATCCAATTATTGACATTTCTTGCTTTTAATTTATGATTATATTCATTCTAAGACGTTTTCTGAACCATTGGATTGGTAATCAATCAAAATTAATATTCTGCAAATCAATCATTCGACAATCAATCAATAAGTCAATTAAACAAATTTTATTTCCATATCCACTTTGCAATAAACTGGTTTGCGTGCAGACTGATGGTGCATCTTACATAATGTTACATTACAACATTCCCATTTCAATAATTCATCGCTACAAAACTAACAAACCTGACTGCCATGATTACAACAGTTGCAACTCTCTTTGCTGTAAGCCCAAGGGCTGATTAACACAGCATGATTGTTGCGTATGACTGTCAAATGTAAATTAAGTAGATTGAGCAGTTCATGTCATCCAAAAATCAAATACATTTAACATTGTCTGTGGCTACGATTGTCATAGGGTTTTAGAACATGTTTCAAAATCTTATGACCTGTGGCAAAGGTTCATTTAAATGAAACAGTTTATTTCATGGTCTTTTCCTGAGCATGTCACAGGCAACATAAGATGTCTGTCAAAATTGTCCCTACTGAATATGAGAGACTTCTAAGCAGATCCAGTGATTGTGTATTTACTGTATACAGAGATAGTCCAGCCATACGGTCAAAAAAATGTGCACTTAGGGGTAAAAGCATCAAACTCAGTACAATGATAGTACTAGATGGACTGATCATTTTTAGCTGTGGACCCCATCCAAATACACACAGGGGGAGGCACAATGTGCCCTTCGGGGGAGGGGTTTGGCCATAGAGTCTGCATATTTTACCACTAGCTTGTTTTTAAACATAAAGCCACCTAGCTTTTCCATATAATGACTTCACTACGGCATTTAATTACGTTTAAACTTAAATATTTAGCCATACTCTTGCTTCATAATTGTCTGTGCAAAGCCTATGGCTGGGTAAAACAGGAGCTAATTTCAATCTGACAACTTCACTGCTCAAGGTTAATCCATGGCAATCAGTACTAAGGTACTACGCTGATTATGACCCCCAACAAATGACTTAACATTTTCTCATTCAGTAGCCTTAGATTAATTTAGATTAATAAATAGGATAATAATTATTATATAACTCCATAAATAACTTGCCTGTCTGCTAAAGCTAGAAAAAGTTGGTACGTCTACCGCCAAAAATGGCTACAAATCATTTAAGATTATAGTACTGTTCATTATGCTGTGCAAAGTGGTTCTATCTTTTGAGTCTGTGAGTGAAATCCTAAAATGTAACCTTTCATATCAAAGACATTGCAGTACTTTCCTGTGTTGCTGTTTATTATGCTGCACAAGGTAGTTCTATTTTTTAAGCCTGTGGGTGAAATCCTAAAGTGTAACCATTCAAATGAAAGCCACTGAGCAGTACTTTCCTGTGGTGCTGTTTATTATGCTGTACAGGGTGATTCTAACTTTTGAGTCTGTGGATGAAATCCTGAAGTGTCACCATTCAAATGAAAGCTACTGAGCAGTACTTTCCTGTAAAAGGATTTTTCAAGTAAAAGGATCAACAACAATTTTCCATTTATCTTATCTTCCTCTTTCTTCTGCCATATCTTCGTTGGCGCAGATTATACATGTGCTTCATCATGTAGCAGCCTCCTGCCACAAGCATAATAAGGTAAACTCTTAAGAACCATGCAAAGCTGAAACTGAAGTTGAATGAATTTGGCAGGCTGAAAGAAAACCTCTCAGATTTATCCAGCAAAGGAATTGCTCTCCATATCAGAGTACCTGTAAACGTTAAAAACAAAATCCTTTGAAATAAAAAAAAAGACAAGCAATTACACATACAAGCATCATGGCGAACACAGTAGGCAAAACTTGCATCTATACACGGCAGTACCATTTGTAAAATCACAACAACAGTCATATTCTCTGTAATCTCACAATGATACACAGGCCAGGGGCCCATTTCTTGAAAGTCTAGTAACAAAATCTATAGAACCTTGGCATAGTTTTTAGCCCGCATATTAGCCTGACTTGTTTTATTAACTTAGAATTTTAATGCTCAGCTTTCAGACCAACAAAATTTGAGTCTTTAATGCCAACATAAAATAGCATACGCACACATAAAATAGCTATTTGGGCCCGAAAAGTTATCAGGACGTTCGAGAAATGGGCCCCAGGTGTTGGCCAGTGTTGGAAGTGAAGATTTTAGCTGTCTGGGTATTTCATACTTGTCTTACAAGAATTGATGAATACCTTATGAAGATGAAAAAGTGGCATTAATTTCATGTTCTGCATTCACTTTACACATTCTTGGCCACAAGGAGTTTTGCAAAATTATATAATTGATTATTTAAAGGATAATTAAAGCAAAGGTGGACCTCGACTCCCACATATTCGTAAGTGGACTTCGTTTTGTTGGGGGTTTGGCAAATAATTATTTTGCCATAAAATAATGTTAAACAGAGTTCTGTTGCACCAATCAGCATCAGATTAATAGTGTAATAAACTGTGTAATTTAAGTCAACGTGTATCTCTACTGTTCTGTTGTAACGCATTCAACTTAAGTCAAGTGATGATGTTTATTTCTTATATCAGGGTAAATTTTAAGTTTGAGATTCTGGATTTTCCAGTTTGTTATATTGGGGATTTTATAATACTGGGATTCATTATACTGGGTTCCTGTTCAGTACATTACATTTTTACTGTATCTTTGGCTGGGCTGAAGAATATCATTCTTTATAGCAGGAACTTTGTCATACTGGGGAACACTATATAGTTGACTCCTGATAACTCAAAGCTTCAAGGGAAATTGTAAAAGGTTTGAAAAATTATAAGGAAAATTACCCCAAGGGGAAAAAAGATTCACTTCGAGTGCAGCAGGAGGATCGAGTTCTTGAGGGTTCAAGTTACCGGGAGT
This sequence comes from Siderastrea siderea, assembly GCA_964030785.1. Classification (NCBI taxonomy): domain Eukaryota; kingdom Metazoa; phylum Cnidaria; class Anthozoa; order Scleractinia; family Rhizangiidae; genus Siderastrea; species Siderastrea siderea. The sequence continues at coordinate 3,687,014 of OZ034970.1, forward strand.
CAACTTTATCTGTCTTCCACTGTACATGACAGTCATGAACAAGGGATGATGCCTTACAGTAATAACGCCATTAATTTAGAATTCTAAGGTATTATTTTATCATAGTTACCTTCAAAGAGGATACCCAATGGGTACAGTGGAATCCACATTGTGTATCTCAGCCATATCAATGGCTCAATTCTCTTGTTTACAACCTGGGAGGCATAAAATGGGTATCTGACTACTTCAATGAGAGACCAGACAAAGAAGAGACCAAACACAACAGCTTGTTTATGAAGCTCTTCATGTGCGACAACCACCAAGAAAAGAACTAAGTTCCTACCAAACACTTGCATGAAGGGTGCCAATACACCAGTTTTGACAATGCCAAAAACTGGATGAATAACTTCCAAGAAAGCAGCTAGCTGACAGGAAGCTAAAATGTCGCTCACTGCATCATATGCCTCAGCAAAGGCTCCCATTCCATTTAAAATTACTCTGGACAAAAGAACTGAAGTGATGTAAATAAACATTCCAGCTTGCATAAGATTGTAAATGACTAAATAGAATGCTCGGACGAATCTGAAAACTTCTTCCTTTGTCCCATCTATCTCATTTTCCAGTTGTAATTCCCTTGCATTGCTTGCAGCCATAAATCTCTCCACTTCAGCTTGCTCATCTTGTTCCTCTCTTTCACTGTCAGTAGCGTCTTCACTCTGCCATCGATCAAAGTTTATCTTTAGCCATGCTGCTTTCTGTTCATCCAACATAAGACGAGGCCAAAACTCCTGCTCTCCCGCTAACTTGGCAATTGAAAACTCTACATGACGATCCAGGACTTTGTGACTACTTGCTGTAATATCAACAGGCTTGTAGAAATTAATGTCCACATGGTATTGTTGTTCCCCTCTTGCACCGTGACCAAACCCTTGAAAGACCAGCCGTGTGCTTGTCAATTCTACTGCTGGATACTGGACGTCTATAAGCTCCAGGGTTAAAAACAGCCTCTCTTTGCTTTGTGCCCATCTAATGATCGGCTGAAATGTTGTTGCCATATTGAAACTCCTGGTCTACCGCATTGCATTAATATAGCTCCCCAAAGAACCTGTATTGATAGTCGTAAAAGATCGTAACCTCAGTTTATCGACCACACTTCCATAAATTGCCCCAAATGTGCACAGTTTTTTGTCACAATTTGGCCACAGGCAGCAGTGCACTTAAGGACAGTACCTCTTAATACAAAGGTATTTTTGTGCAGTTTATGACTATGCAAGAAAAGCAGATCTTAAGAAGGACTGTTGGAATCCAAAAAGAAAATTGGGGTTAACCACAGATATTTCAGCAACCATGGTTCTAAAAAGCTGTAAAAAGTACATGACAATCTATGGCTTTTATTTTCCAAATTTACGCTCAATTATCTCTAAAAACTGTATGGTTACCCCTCATGTTTTGGATTTCATAAGCCCTTGCGAAGATCTGCTTTTCCTGCATGCAAACTGCAATTAAACACCAGCAATTATACACCTGGGACTGTATAGAGAGCAAGAAAGAAAGTGGAAAAAGTTTTTTGTCTGAGAAAACAACACGACAAGATGCAGAGATCAGCCTCAAAATATGAACCTTCCCCTTTTTGGGTGGAAAAGCCTGAGTGAAGTCTGATGCTCTACACCTACGAGCAGAGGCACTCTGGAAAAACAGAAACCTCTGAATATCCAATTTCCTATTGTGCATGCACCAAATACAACCTGTGCACTGGGAGAGTTTTGCGATGAAACCTGGAAATCTGGTGCATACAACTAGTTTGCAATTGCAAGTGTATTGACAACATTAAGTAAGATATAAACGAGAAAGCCAATTAGATATTAGTGTTCATATATTGTCAGCAACTGTGGATGAAGGTAGATGAGAGAATCAATTTCTTTTTTAAAAGGTAGTTTCTTATTTGCCCATCAGCACACAGAGTCTCCAGGAAACCTCTGCTTGTAGGAATGGACAGTGTAATCAGGTTCATAAAAATTAGTTGACAAATTAATTTTCAGTCTATGAGTTTAGTATATGTACTTTGATTTACATGCAACGATTTTTCATCCCATAGACTTATCGTAAGGAAGTTATCTACAACAAAGTTGTCTTGTCTACATCGGCCCTTTAACACCAAGGGAAAGTTGACAAAAGTGCAACGTGTAAAAATTTGCCACACTACTTGCAAAAAAGTGTGAAAAGGCACATTAATGATATACCGTATTTTCCTGGTGTTTAATCGAGGAAATATGTGGCATTTATTTGGGGCCCGGCATTAATTGCAAAGGGGTATTTTCATCATTTTTGATAGGCTTAATTTTTTAGTCTTAAATACTTTAGGGAAACTATAATCAAAATATATCACAACACAAGAAAAGAGAAACAAAATGTCAACAATTTCATCAGTAGTCAATAAAATTCAAAACATTAATTCGAGGCCCCTGTGTTTAATCGAGAAAATATGGAATATGGAATTTTCCCTTTTCAACATTGGTGCCACACCCCCATCAAACCATGGAATCCTTTTCAGAAGTCAACCAGAAATTTAAAAAGCTTTTTGTGGGAATGCTGGAAAGTCTTGCCAGTGATTTTACAATGATGTGATTTTGTAATACCAACAAATAGAAAGCTTAAAGAGAAAATCAAGTTTCCCCAATTTTATTTTGGCAGCTAGTAAGGTATAAAGCTGAGGTAATTCAGGATAATTAAGCTTATTTGCCAGCTACAAAACAATGTCACAGGCGGGCTACCACATAGAAATGTTCCTGTTAAATTTTAGTGAAATCGATTTCAAAGCTTTAGGAAAAAGTTCCACAGTTCAATTTTGGCTTCTGGATGAGGGAAAGTGGAAATCGAAATGGGCTGGCTGCAGGTGGCTTGAGCCATGAGATGAAGCTCATCAATTTCTTGCGCATGGGAATTCTGCGCATACATGGTGATCGTGAAGTGTAACCTTTCTGTTTTACAGAACAGAAAGGTTAAACGATTCACAGAAAAAATAACATGATAAGAAGAGCCTACCATATAGGTCAAGTGGACTGCTTGAACATTTTCTCCTCTGGTACATGGTATCGTGGTGAACACGAGAGATAAACCACAAAAGCAACGCTCGCGAAGAGGAGCAACTGTCGAAGTAAATTTTTACCCGGACGATTCCCATCAACACCTGCTCGCGCGAATTCATTCCCAGAGTCTCTCGACCGTGTTTCTCGCGGCAAGCCGCTCGTTCCGTCGGCCTTCGGCCAACGCGGCTCGGCCTCCGGCCGATTTCGCCCGACGCTAGCGAGAAAAACCTCTGGTACCCGGGGTAGTGTTGTTGTGGTAACTGGTAAACTGTCCTGGTAGAGTGTTATAAAATTGTTTTGGTAGCAATAAATGCCCGAGACAAATGTCTTTATTTAAGAGGTGTCTGTGTATTGAAGAATAAAAAACCCGTATGTCTGTTGGCCCACATTCATACACAGCCGTATTATCGGACGAATGAAACAATCTTGCCCAGGTTCATCCCAGACAGAGTTTTCTCTAGTATAATGCGCCATCAATTCGAAACTTCAACATCCCCCCCCGGGCGTTTGACTGTGCATCGTTCCCAGGGAGGGGGGGATTTGAACGTTGCGTTGAAAGGGTGGGGAATTTGAACAGGATTTATCTCTTGTTCTGACGTAATACGCCCGAGAGCTATTTCGCTTTTTGCAGGGTTTGACGGATTTACAAGATAGAATTTCGCCTTTGTTAGTAAATAACTCTTTCAAAAGGGCCTGTAAAAGAAGTTTGAAGGTGTCATTACGTCATACCTCTTTCTGAAAAGCGTTTGATTGAAGAAGAAATTTGTCTTTGAGGAGAGGTAGTTCAGTACTACTTGGTGGGGCATTTGAGCGGTTTTTTGACCCCAAGGGGAGGGAATTTGAACAAGCCAATCTTCAAAAGTTCAAATGCCCCCAGGGGGGGGGGGGGGTTGAATTTTCGAATTGACCGGCACTTAAATAAGCCTTGGACAGTAGAGTATGAATTTTGAGAGCAGTTTTCTATTGAGTGTTATAAACCAAAAATCAACATTCACTCTGACCAATCATACTGCACAAACAACACTCAAAGCAAATACATGGAACCAGGGCCAAGTGCAGGAGAACACGGTTTTGGTTCTATTTGATTGGTTGAGAAACAGGCAGGAGTTGCTTTAACCGTACATGGGGTAGATGAAAATTCAAGACACTAGCTGAGTGAAATGGAGTCAAATAAAAGGGCTGCCCTCTACAATAAAAACATTATTCGTTTAATATTGACACAAGACAATCCAAGCAATTTAGGCAAACAGCTCAGTTTATTTTCCCTTAACTACCATAATTATTATGATAGTGACCGGCACTGATACATCAACTGACCATTGATAGCAAAAGAATAAGAATATTCACACAATTTTTAAAAAATTACGTACCACAAAATGTTGTGTTGATCGAGAAAAGAGTAGCTTTCAATGAAAGTCTTGTTGGATCAATGCAAAACCATGCATTGGTATCATAGAAGTTTCCAACAGAGGGAGAAGTACTATTTTCATTACTGTCCGGATTAGCGAAACTAATGCTGGTCTGCCTTTTGTTAAATAAGATATAAACAAACAAGAAAAGTGCAATCTCCAAAAGCTGATGAAATTCACTCAGTCAGCATTAGAAGAAAGGTGCTTTACAATCATCACTTAAAAGTAACTCTCATCAATGACACGCTGCATGCTGTGCATGCCATCCTCAAAACCAGAAACAAGACAGCTGCAGGGTACTTTTTTTTGTGCAAAAGAGCCTACATCAAACTCAATCATTAAACAGTTCCAAAAAGGCTACAAACAAACAAACAACCAACACTATGAAAACTGTTGAAATCTAAAGAGGATTCATGTAAACAGTTGGTTCTCCACAGAGTTGCCAGATGAAATCACTGCATTCATCAAGGAGACAACCAAACATTTCGTTTTTTAAGCTGCTCCTGTCATCCAAGTTCATCCATCTGGTACAAACATCTGGTTCAAACTGAAGTAAATAAAAATTATGTAAGTCACAATCAACATTTTACAAAGCAGTGTATGGTATATGTGCTTAGTGCACATATGGTTCACCGGTACATTTCATGACACTTAACATACAGTAACTGCATGGTGGGGTGGGGGGAGGGGCAGTAGGTCCAGACTTCCTGTTCCTATATTCTTTAATAATAATAATAATAAAATATTTATATAGCGCCAATATCCTAAAAGTTCAAAAGCGCTTTACAGAAGTAACGTTAAAAATATTAAAAACACTATTAAAAAAATAAATATAAAAATAGTTAAAAAGTTACAAAAAAATCCTTAAAAACTTAAGACTAATAAAAAATGTTGCTAAAAAGTTATAAAAATGCTTTTTTAAAAAGGAAAGTTTTAAGTTTATGTTTAAAACGGGACACTGAAGAGCTGTTCTTGATGTCAGAAGGCAGAGTATTCCAGAGTGTAGGAGCTGCCACGGAGAAAGATCTTGCGCCATATGTTTTCAAATTGAAATGCGGAATTGAAAGAAGGTCTTTTGAAGATGAACGTAGCTGACGAGGTGGAGTGTAAGGAGTAAGAAGATCGCGAACGTATGTAGGTGCCAGATCGTTTAGAGCCTTGTACGTGATGAGTAGAATTTTAAAGATGATGCGATAATCAACAGGAAGCCAGTGGAGATTTAACAAAATAGGTGTGATGTGTTCGTGTTTTCTTGAGAGGGTAATGAGACGAGCGGCGGCATTCTGGACGTGCTGTAACTTTTTTATTAGACAGTTCGGTAAGCCATAGAGTAAAGAATTGCAGTGATCCAATTTTGAAGATACAAACGCATGAACAAGTATTTCAGTAGTGGTGGATGACAGGTACTTTCTTATATTGCTGATATTACGGAGATGATAAAAAGATGATTTGCAAATACTTGCAATATGCTCATTGAAACGAAAATGATGGTCAAAAATGACACCAATATTTCTTGCTTTCTGCGAGGAGCGGATGGTCTCATTGACGACAGAGATTTCTTGAAGGATTGGTCTCGGTAGATGTTTAGCGGAGATCACTAGAAGTTCAGTCTTATCTTTGTTCAGTTTAAGACGATTAACCAACATCCAGTGATCAATCTCGTGTACACAGCGCTCAATGTTGGACACAGCTAAATCCCTATCACCGGGTATAGTTGGCTGAAAGGACAGATAAAGTTGTGAATCATCAGCATAAAAATGATAACTCAAGTTGAATTTCTTAACAATGTCAGAAAGGGGTGAAGTGTAAAGCAGGTACAAAATGGGTCCCAACACTGATCCTTGTGGAACACCACACTGAAGAGCATGATTCAAGGAAGCCCCGCCATCCACGGACACATACTGCATGCGATTGGACAGATAAGATTTAAACCATAATAACGGCATGCCGGTAACTCCAAAGCGCTGTTGTAGACGAAAGAGGAGAATATCGTGGTCAACAGTATCGAAAGCAGCAGAGAGGTCCAGAAGTAATAAAATTACCGTTCTACGATTATCAATGGCTGTGAGGATGTCATTATGCACGCGAATGAGAGCCGTTTCTGTGCTGTGATACTGTTTGTAGGCAGACTGAAATGACTCGTTCAGATTGTTTTTGTTAATATAGGAGATCAGTTGGTTAGCAACCAACTTCTCAATTGCTTTGCTGAGAAAGGTAAGATTCGAAACAGGACGATAGTTTGAAAACTGCGTGTGATCCAGGGAAGGCTTCTTAAGGAGAGGACGTAGCTTAGCAACTTTTAATTGAGAGGGCATTTGGCCAGATTGCAGCGAAGTATTAATAATCTTGGTGATAAATGGAAGCAGTGTGCTCAGAGCGTTTCTTGTGACATAGCCAGGAAGAGGATCAAGATCACATGACTTGGAAGATATTTTCACAACACATTTGCGGACTTCATCAACATTTACCAAACTGAACTCATTAAACGTATAAGGACAGACCCGGTTGACTTCGGGAACTTGGTGGATGAGAGCTGCATTATCTAAGTCGACCCGTATTTTGGTGATCTTATCGGAAAAGAACTCGACGAACTTATTTGCGAGATCCAAAGGCGAGTTGCAGGGCGGATACGGTGTATCACACTTTCTATGTAATAGACTGTCAATTGTCTTGAAAAGTAGTTTATAGTCCGACTGATTATCACTGATTAGTTTAGTGTAGTAAGTTCTCTTGGAAGAACAAATTAAGGAGTTGACGGCACGGCATTGATCAATAAACAACTGGCGATCGACTGGAAGTTTGGTCCTTCGCCAACGCCGCTCCAGTCTCCTGCGATCTTTCTTCAAGTTGTTTATTTCTTCAGAATACCAAGGTGCAGCCGGACGCAGAGTAATTGTTTTGGCTTTAACAGGAGCGTGGATATCAAGTATGGAACTTAGAACATCGTTATACTGACTGATTAGATCATCAAGGCATGGAAGCGGTGTGGCAAAGAGACTCGAAAGACTAGAATTCGTGACATCAGAACTAAAACTATCAAAGTCAATGGAGCGAAGTTTTCTAAATGTGATAAGCTTCTTGTCAAACACTGGCTTTTTAAGCATCAGGTGAAAGTGAACGGCGGCATGATCAGCAGGTGTAAAACCATTAGTATTCGAAGGGGGTGGACGATAAACAATGACAATTCTTATACTTTTATCAACCGAGTTCAATAATAATTCGATGTATTCGAACGAAATAAATTTCCTGTATGGCTGTAGCTTGATATTAAAGCATGATCGAAACAACAAGCCAACTCCACCACCACGAACAGGGCCAGATCTTGGAACATGATGAAATGAATAGCCTGTAGGACATAGATCGCGAATAATAAATTCATTATCAGTTTCTGATTGCAACCATGTTTCCGTGACAGCAAGTAGATCAATGCAATGTTCAGCAACAAAGTCTTTGATGATAAGAGTCTTGTTGTTTACTGATCGAGCGTTTAGAAGGCAGAAATTTACAGGGCGAGTCGCCGATGTATTTCCTTTTTCCAACGGTTTACGCGGTATTATTGTTAAGTTGCTGTGGTTTGAGCAACTAGAATTCTTTCTGGAATATGCAGATTTTGATCGGGAACTTGGATGAGAAACCAAAGTTTGAATATTATATGAGTAGCGCATTCTTTTCTCCTGAACCTTCCTTCCAGCTCTAGATCCCCTAAATCTTCTTTGACGGACATTGCCTTGAAAATGCAAATTTCGTGAACAGTTCCAAAGAGGGCTCAAAACAAATTGCACTGATGGCGAAGCAAGTGTAGAGTTGTAATAGACATGATTCGTCATCTTTAAGGTAGAAAACATCGAAGACCTGTATCCTGGATTGACATCATGTTCACGATGTATTAATCATGTTCACGATGTATTAATAACCCTTTTAACTCCAAAATCAACACGCATGTTCTCCTCACTGTTCCCCATACATTTCTTATGCAGGGTCCGAAATTGCGACCAGCTGGTCGCCAATGCGACTGAAAATTGAGTGTTGGCGACCAGAATTTCAAGGCTAGTCGCCAGGGGGCGACTAACTTTCAGCGCCTTGTTAATGTTTTGAACCGCTGCTCAAGGAATTAATTTCGTTTTAAATGGAAAATTTCGCGTTTGATTTCCAGCAGAAACTTACCCCTTGTCTTTTCAAAGTTTTTAATCTCCATAGAAAATAATTTAGATCAAAAACGAAGGTAAGATTCCTGTTAAATGACCTCCACAACAGTTGTAATCCACGCAATGTAATCGACATTTAGCGGCCGCCATGTTGTCAGCAGTTTCATCTGACAACCATACCGTGGGCGCATCGCATAAACACAGGCTTTCCTTTCGCCATTGAATATTCAACGAAACGCTCTACAAATTTTCAATAACGCTTTACAGTCAGAAGAAGTGGCGTCATGTTCAGTCTTTAAACTAAGAGAGCTATCTATTTAACAAAAACTCCTTTTCAACTACAATGTAAGCTACACGATCATTTAATGCATTTTTTTCATTGCAGTCTGACTCTTGTGATCGTTCACGAGTAAGATTATGTTTTGAGCGAAGAAATGTCTTTAAAAGCTTCGTGTTTCGCTGTGAAGCAACAATTTTACAGACACTTTTTGGCGACCAGAATTTTCCATCTGGCGACTGAAAAAAAAATTTCAGTCGCCACTTGGCGCTCACATAAAAAAGTTAATTTCGGACCCTGTTATGGTAATAATTAGGAGAATTTGCATAAACATCAAGACAATTTATCTTTGGTGATCACCTTCTTTATTCTCATTTACTCTATGCTTGATGAAGTATTGGCATTGTAAAGTGAAATAAGATGCTTGTCACTAGTTGGGCTTAAAGGGTTTATCCTGGTTCCCACTCATTTTTGTTGGTTTCTGCCTCTGTTTGCTCGTTCAACATGAGTGCAGAATACCATGCAATGGTGTTTCATTTTTTCCTTTTTCACCCACATCCTGCGCCCTCTATTCACACCTCCCACACATTTCCCGCACCCTTTTCTCCCAGTTTCGCGTCATCATTCCCCAACTCCACGAGAATGAGACAGCTTCCAAAGGTGCCTCTAGTAGCTGCAGCTGTTGATCTCGTCCTCCCACTCACCCAGCCCATGACAAAAACTGTCATGTTAAAAGGTACTGTGCAAAGATCAGCTACCACTTGCCTGATTAATTTATGACATTGACACTTGTAAGCAAGATTTTTGTAGGCTTTTTGTATGCTTTTCCTCGAGTAAACAACCAAGACAATGATTGTCATGTTATTCTCAGTGAAGCATGACTTGTGAGCAACCGTTCTCAAGACTCAACTTATGGATTTTAAAGGACGTTTTTACCTAAAATTTGACCTTCTGATCTTGGGGTGCACTTACCTGCGAGCGCGGCTTATCCAACAATGATTACAGTTTTTTGTACTTTTTTAATTAATACCTACCAACAGAACATTAAATGTTTTGTTGGTAACCCAGCTGACATGTAATACTAAACAAGTACACAAGTTACTTACTACACAAAGTACCTTTCAAATATTACTTACATATTATTTAACATACATCATTAGTGACACTGCTTACATAAACACTTTCTTACATAATTTACTTGTAAAACTACTTATTACAGTACCTCAACTGTAGACACTACTCCTGTACAAGCTGTGGACTCTCAAGTACTGGCTTGAACAGCAGACGTCACTGCATCTAAGATCTTCTGCATCTTTCGGCTGCTATCCACATATCCATCACCATTCTAGAAATAAAACAAAAACAACAAATTTGGTCATTGAACATGAGTGGTACAACCCAGCCCCGATAAAGAATGTCAAAATGAGAACAGTGTAAAACATGCCCAATGTTTGCATTGAGACTGGTACAAAAATTTTGTTTGTATTACAGATTTTGAGCCTAGTTGTATTGATGAAGTAAATGTTATGGCCAACATTCTCAAACAGTCAAACAAACAGTAAATTATATAAGCTCACATTTAATGCAGTTTAGCTCTGCAATATAATAATAATTTAGAACTTATATAGTGCATTTTCTATATGGATATATTCAAATGCACTTTACAAGCAGGTGGAATTGAAATTTGGAAAATGTTGGTTTTTATGGAAGGAGGAAAACCGGAGAACCTGGAGAAAACCCTCAGAGCAAGGACGAGAACCAACAACAAACTCAACCCACATCTGACACCAGGATCAGGAATCGAACCCAGGCCACACTGGTGGAAGGTGAGTGCTCTCACCACCGTGCCATCCCTGCTTATTTTGTATTGAAAACACAAAATAAACATGAACATTTCTTTTTAATTTATGTATAGATCAGTGTAAACGGTAAACATGAAACACCTATTGTGGTTCAGTTTGTCACCATTAGCAAATTATTCCTATCCTACTTTGACTGTGTCCTCACCTTTCTTTTTGTGCCAACATTACGCCTTTCTTTTTCGGAGAACAACCTCATTTATTTAATACTAAACTCATTAATAAAGCCATCCCACTAATGTGACCAGATTTTCATTAACTGTCAGTGATATTAACCAAGCCTGCTCTCCTTACTGTTCTCCATGTATAATTTTCATATGGCACTAGGTGGGAGAATTTGCTTGAACATCAAGATGCCTTAGCTTTGGTGATCACTTCCTTTACTTTTACAATCTGAATGTTTGATCGAGTAGGGATATTGTAAGAAGAAAAAATGTTTTGTCACTATTGGGGCTTAAAGTGCTAATAGCCGTTCACAGCTGTAAAGACTACCTTTTTTGAATGAATAAGCTTCCCATTCACTTCCACTTCCAGCCAGCCAGTGATGCTTGGTGTCCCTACTCCCTCCTGAAATACAAAACAAAATAAAGAGCCGTGAATCACATGCAGGTTACATGTTTCAAGTGCATATAAGCTTTTTCAAAATTGCTGGCCTAACTGAATTACTCAAAGGATCAAAAGCATTCTTGAAAAGAAAGTACTTGCTTTGTCAACAATACCTAAGAACCAGTTGGAGAATCTTCATACATATAATATGTGATGAATCAACTGTTCTCCACCCATCACAGAAAAACGGCGAAGTTACAAAAAGCCACAACCACACCATTTCTATGCTTTCCTGGCAAGGAGGTGCGCAATTTGGTTTTAAATTGAAAAGATCCACTTGCAGAAAAAGTCACACGTTTCTCTCCACAAGCGAACTGTTGACGTGTGACTAATTTCAACCGCTTATGCAAATTGGTGTCGGTTTTCATGTGTGACTAATTTCAACCACTTATGCAAATTGGTGTCGGTTTTCATGTGTGACTAATTTCAATCACTTATGCAAATTGGTGTCGGTTTTCATGTGTGACTAATTTCAATCGCTTATGCAAATTGGTGTCGGTTTTCATGTGTGACTTATTTCAACCGCTTATGCAAATTTGTGTCGGTTTTCATGTGTGACTAATTTCAATCGCTTATGCAAACTGGTGTCGGTTTTCATGTGTGACTAATTTCAATCACTTATGCAAATTGGTGTCGGTTTTCACGTGTGACTAATTTCAACCGCTTATGCAAATTTGTGTGGGTGTCATAGACTTACTCCAAATCAACCTCTTTGATTGATATTAATTTGCCCTGGTTTTGCGAGTAAAGCGAGCGAAGCGGGCTTCAATGAGGTTGCAAAGCAACCGAGCGAGCGATGAAGTCACGAGCGGCCTACTAGCCTGAAAAAAAATTAAAGGACTTGGGAAAGTCAAATCGTGTTGTTTAGTGAATTGTTCACGGATGCCAGCTAGTAATTTGTATAAGGGAAGCAAAAACTTTGACATGACGAATGTTGTCCACAGTGGCTAAGTGTAGGACATTGCTTTACTGCACTTTTCAATAACATGCAAGCTCTGAAGTTCAATGGTTACATTTTTCACTGCCATGGCGAGTCTTTAGAAGTTCAGCTCAACAGGGTCAAAAGGTCAAGTTTGTGCACTGTGATTGGTGGATTTCGATCCACTTTGTCCGTTTCTGTTTTTCATGATTCATTGGTTGTCAATATAAAAATAAGTTCACACTTAGCATGTTATTGAAAGGCACAGTGACAAAAGATGTTGATTCCAGGATTTGCACACCATCAACAAGATTAAATAGAATGCCTCTAGAGCCCTTTGTGCTATCAGTTTTCAGTTATCAATGTGTCCATTATGCTAGACGCAAATGAAATAACAGTGAACAGAATTTGTACGCTGATATGGCCTAAAGGATTTAAAAATCCTAATCTGATTATTAAAAAGTTAAATTGTGTACATGTTTTCACAAGCATTTTTAAGCTACCCTGTGTCACATAACATATTATATTCAATTTGTTATGGGTTTTTTTTAATGTCAATTTCCCAAGTATTTCTCTGTTTTGTTTCTATTTTCGAATTTTATTGTATGTTATATATATAGTTCACCATTGTACTACATCGCCACGTGCACTTAACTGCATCACACGTGAGCTTATGTAACCAATCGCTATTGTAATTCCCCATTTGAAATAATTCCGTTGACAGTCAGTCATTACGCTCCTGAAGAAGGCCGAGACGGTCGAAACGTTGAGCAAATAAAGCTGAAAAGTCTTAACTGGAGTTGGCTACTTGACCGTCACTAATATACATTCTGTTTCAATTATTCAAGTTTCCACGATCGCTTCTAGTGATCCTCCGTTACAGACTCTGTGGACAGCATTGTTTGTGGGACCGATTACAAGAAATTCAAATATATATATATATATATATATGTATATATATAACAAAACGACATGGCTATCGAACGAAAAAAGGAAATCCTTCGCACAAGAGAAGTATTTTGGCAAAGAACTTTTAAAACTTTGCAACCAAATGGACTGAATAAAAGAATAGGCTAGAGAGAAGGGACGCAAATACCTTTATAAAGAATTGCGTGCAAAAAAAGTTTCAAAACATAAGTTATAAAGGGCATCTTACTCTAGACCGTCAAAACAATTACCGTAATAAAGATCTCACAGGACGTTGTTAACTAGTTAACATCACTAATTGATACGCTTTATTACGTCATGATAAGTAACTCTAATTATCTGTAAACAAACGAAGAGCATAGACCCCGGATGAAGGCAGAAGCCAAAACGCATCGGGTCTGAAATAAAGATTTTTATTTATTTGTTGACTATCCTCTATTGTGCAAATTATATATATATATATATATATATATAGATTTGCAGAGTTGGATTATTTGGTCGAAGACATTTATTGCTACTCAGAGTTTCATGCTTCTTGCGAAACAATCATCAGGCAACTGCCAAAAATAACGGATACATGAGAATATATACAAAATTTGAAAGTACAGAACAATACCTAGTGGCATGATGTAGACGGAGATGATTGGCTGATCTAAGCGAGCACAGTGTTTAACAGGAATTTTTTGGAATGTCTACATGTAGATATCAGTTCGCTTCTATTGTTTAGAGTTGACATTTCGGGTTTACATATGATAAAATATTTTTCCCATAAACACAAATTACATCTCTTGCTTACATTTGAATATGAACGGGCCTGCTTCACCTTATGCCATTTGATGTTGTACATAATATTCCTATCTTTTAGGCTCCAAATCTATTTACTTAATTCGGTTGCGTGTTTATATCGCTCGTTCCTAAATGAGCATACATGGTTTCTGTATCTTAACTTGAAAGTTGCGTCACGAAGCCCAATGTATGTCTCTCTTGAGGTTGATGTCGTGACCTCGGCTTGGTAAATGATGTTTTGGTCGTTGCATTTTCCGTCCATGGGGCACGTGCTTGAATTCCGGCAGTTACAATTGCTATCATTGGTGGGATCAGATTTATTAATTTGAGCTTTGTTGTAATTGGAAATAATGGTTTTGACATTACTCATGCAGCTATAGCTCAATTTAAGCGTGTTCCGGTTGAAAATTTTATGTAGTGGGTTTGATTTAGGAAAGTGCTGATCAATGAGAGAAAGGAAGCACTTTCCTATGTTCGTTTTGACATTCTTGCTTAAAGGTGGGTTGTACCAAAGGATGTTTCTTGGACGGTTCCTCCGTGATCGCTGCGTATTGTTGTGTGACTCTTTGTAAGACAGGTTGTAATTGTAGCCACTTTTATTGAGTGCTTCTTGATACACGGTTTTGGCATTGTCAAAGCATTCATGGTCTGAAGATATTTCAGAAAGCCACTTGTTGATGGAATCCGGGATGTTTTTTAGGATGGATGGTGGATGATTGGATTTCTTGTGTACGTACAATGGGACATTACCTTCCTTTGTGAATGGATAGTGCTTGCCACTTTGCAGGTCAAGCGTGACGTCTAGGAAATTTACGATGGTTTTGTTTGCTTCTATTGTTATCTTTAGGCCATTCTTGCAGAAAATTTTGCACAGTTCTTTTTTGATCTTTTCAATTTCTTGTGGCGTTTTGTCAAAGGCCGCAAGACCGTCATCGCGATAGAGACCAATCTTTTGGCCATACTTCTCTATGAGAAGGGATAACAGGTAGCAGCCGACTAATTCACACGTTTTGGCACCGTCGAAAGAACCCATGGTAACATCGAAAAGATCATTTGAAGATTTTTTCTCCCATGTGGAATCATTGCTGAACAACAGCGAGCGTTTTGCATGTAAGATGATGTCGCGCTCATGTCTACTGATGGGTTGGTAATTGCTGGCAAGGTCGAGAGCCTTTGAGAGCAACTTCTCATTGATTGAAGGATAGAATTCACATACGTCGAAACATATGAATGAGAGTGTCTCTTTATTCTCTAAGCTGTTGAACCATGATAAGACGCTGGACGTGTTCTTCCACTGGTTGATTTGTGTGCTGCGGATGATGGCGCAGTTAATTTCATCAAGGATGTGCTTGCTAACTACACCGATTTCAGACTTGGAAGGGTTGATAAGGCAGCACGTCGGGTGGTCGTTGAGTCCAGGTTTGTGATCTTTCAAGGTGATAAATGCATCTTTCTTTGCTAGCTTTTCAATTCGGTCGCCTAAATTTGAGCCGTTTAGCTATGCTGGCTGACTGCCCGTCTAATTTTTCTGCAACACTATCGCTTGACTTCTTGTAGGTTTTCGTTACATTTTCTTTGATCAACTTGTCGTATGAGGCTGGATTCATTGTATAATAATTGGTGGTTTTATCTGCTGGAATTAAGAGGCTGTTCGGTTTCTTGATTTTATTCTTGATGTCGCTGTTCATTTGATTTTGGAAATTACACTTTACGTCCTTGAACTCAATATTTTGAATGATGTCTAACATGCCGTCTTCGAAGGGTATCAGTTCGTTAATTCTTGGTGGTGAGTTCCGTGATTTGAATCCATAGGTTTCTTTAGCTGACGATTCCGTGGGGTTAAGAAAATGATAGGCTTTCCATCGCATTCGCCGTAAGAAGTGTTCTGTCTTTTGGATAAAATTCTTCATGTACTCGCTTCTCGATGGCAGTGGGATGTTCTTCGTTGAATAGCCCACATTGACCTTCTCCATGGCAATAGATGATGAAACGATCAGAGTGATCAACAAAAAGGAGCTGAATAATATAAAAAGATAATGAATTGAAGGCTTCATCAGCTATTAAAGTGCTCAATAGATAAACTAGAGCAATGTGTAGATTTGCAGAGTTGGATTATTTGGTCGAAGACATTTATTGCTACTCAGAGTTTCATGCTTCTTGCGAAACAATCATCAGGCAACTGCCAAAAATAACGGATACATGAGAATATATACAAAATTTGAAAATACAGAACAATACCTAGTGGCGTGATGTAGACGGAGATGATTGGCTAATCTAAGGGAGCACAGTCTTTATCAGGAATATTTTGGAATGTCTACATGTAGATATCAGTTTGCTTCTATTGTTTAGAGTTGACATTTCGGGTTACATAATGATAAAATATTTTTCCCAGAAACACAAATTACATCTCTTGCTTACATTTGAATATACATAACTATAATAAACTGGTTCAAGACTTCAGAGGTAGTGCTCCTCTAAGAGTTGAGCGCTCTCTGAAATACATTCAAACCAAGTTCAAGAATTTATATATATGTATATATAAATAACATTTCAAAACTTCCTTTTTTTTTCATGTGTTGTTTGTCAAGTTTTAGCCCCCCTTTTCTTACTTTTTGATATCCACATCTCAAAATTATACTAAAACAATATTCGCCTCAGGCTCCCTTCGGCGAATAACTGTTAAATATAAGTCAAGTATTGTATTGTATCATATTGTACACTACACTTGTATGTACATACCACATCAACCTCATCATCATCAAAGTTTTCAAGGATCTTTCTCTCGATCGCCTGAAACTAGAGGAAGTAACAAGAGGAAATCAATGACACAAAGATTGAACATCAAGTTATTACAAGCATTGTGTCCTGGACTGAAAAAGCGTTTGACAATTTGAACTCTGGGCTACACATCCAAAATTCTAAGGGACATCTCCCAGACAGCTGCAGAAAAATAAAGTTGCTGGCTGTAATGCAATCCTGCAATTTAACTTATTAACCACAGCCAGTGCAATAAGATGATCTGAGAGTCCCAGGGGATGGGGGGAGGGGATACTTATTACAAGTGACAGGGAAGTGTAAACACCGTTGCCCAAAAAGCCTAATACGTACTCAGGTTATGTATCAGATTTCTTTGGGAGCAGGAAGTAACAAGTATTTTCTGGTTCTATACTGTCGCTCATATTTGCAACGTAGAAAAACAAGCAACAAAAAGGCCATGGTTCTAGAAAAATTAAAAGCCTGTGAAATACATGTCCACCAATTTTGCCAATTAGGTTCCTGCAAAAATTTAAGACAATAAGATAGCAAGATTTTGGAAAGTATCCTGCTTCCTTTTTCAAAATCAACACTATTCACAAATTTTTACGTTTAGCATTTGGGCAATTTTTGGGTGGAGGGGGAAGGGTTCACTGAGCAGAGCTGTGCTCTGGCAGTACCTGGTGGCCTCAGGCTACCCATTTTTGTCTTTTGGGCGACTAGAAAAACTTACTTTTTGCATAACAATGAAGTGCTAGGCACCCTGGATTTCAGAGTTGGGAGCTTCTGGGCCCCCTGTGATTTTTCTAAGAGTACAGTGTTGAGGTCCAGGGTTTGGCCAAGTGCCGAAAGTCTTTTTTTGGGTTAAGTTTAGTAAAATTTGCACGGAGCCATATAGATGTTTATGTATTTAACTAATTTCATATGGTTTCTCATACACAGAGCTTAAGACATACAGAAAATGTACACATAATTAACACATCGGGCTGAGTAAAAGTTTGGGCATTAATTGAGGTTTCGGTTTTAATCAAACCTTCCCCATTTCCGTCATTTTTAAACCTGACTATTCCCTACCCCATTGTACACGGGTGCAGTGGGGAAGTGGTTTATAGCACATTGGTCTTCATATCTGAAGGTTGATGGTTCGAGGCACAGTCCCTGCAATCATGTTGTTTCCTTAGACAAGAACCTTTGTTCCACATTGTCTCTCTCCACTCAGGTATATAAAATGGGTACCGGCCACATACTGCTGGTGGTAACCCTGGGATGGACTCGCATCCCATCCAGTGGGGGGCGGGGGAGTAACAATACTCTCAGTTGCTTCATGCTACACAAACCGGGTTATAGTCAAAATACTAAGCGCATTCTGCCCATTATTTAGAAATGATTTTCATTAATTGGGAACGGATTGCATTATTGGAATCAAAATTCCATTTTCAAATTGAAGATTGAAATCTTCCAACGGTACACTTATTCGAAATAATGAATGTTGATTGGGTTGTTGCTCACGTAAACCAAAAGTTCACACGCGAACACGAAACCGTTGGCAGCTGTTGGTTTCAATCTGTTTGACATTACAGGGAATTTTTCTCAATTTTCAGGAACACTTCTTGTGCATTTACAGCAGACTTGTTTTTAAGAAATTATTCTTCACGATTTTATAGCAACAGACTGCTTCTTCACTTTTAAAAGTATTTGCAAATAATATTTTGTTGAGCGAACACAAATCAAGTCAGATAGGTCAAGCCGCCAACAGTCTGCTACTTGCACTCACTCATGTCAATAATAAACCAATCAGTATTCCTTATTTAAAACAAGGTTACCGTTGTAACATTTTCAATTTTCATTTTCAATTTGAAAGTGGAATTTTGATTCCAATGACGCAATCCGTTCCCGATTAATGAAAGTCATTCCCAAATAATAAGCGGAACGCGCTGAGTATTTTGACTATAAGCTCCGGCCGTGTGGGCCTCCTTGGCTTGTGTGCGACTTAACCTTACCCCCACCCCATTCTGAAAGTCCACCCCGAGTTACATATCAAAGCTAGAGTCACCGTTATACAACAAAACAAACTCGCGATAAAATAGGTCACCTTTGGCTTGTAGCCTCATCCACCTCTGCAATGTAGAAACAATGTAGAAAGAAGGTTTGTTAACAAAGTCATTAATGCAAGGCAGCTGCTACACAGGCAGCTTAAGCTCAAAGTTATTGAAGACTGTCAGCTAAGTTTGTGCCGAGACATGAAGCAACGTCACAAAGAATTTTCAAAATTTTAAGCTTTTATCTGTCGTAGTCAAGACACTAAACAATGTCTACTCACCAATAAATCACCTTGACCTTCACCGGCATGTTGTAATTGAAGAATCTAAACGGTTTTAAAAACCAAACTTTGAAGAAACCTCGCAATGATGGAACAAAATTCGAAAAAATAAGCCACCACCTTCGCTTCCCTTTGAAGGAGCCCGGGAGAATATCCCATAATGCACCACGCCTATTGAGTCAGTAATCTAGGGAGAGGAGGGTGGGGATTAGCGATAATTTTTTTTTTCTATTTCTTTCTCTTTTGACATCAAGCTGACATCAACAAAATTTTTTGTCGACGAAAATTTTACGAATAAATAAGAAGGTGATGCAGAGGCTGAAAGCCTCAAAGAAGAAAATACCGGGATTAGACGGGAATTTTTGAGGCAATCAATTGGAGGCCGGGCGGGGAGGTCGAGGAAACAGGTTTTGAAATATCCCGTCAGGCATCTGTGCGAAGCTTGGCTTGAAAAAAGAGCGCGCAGAAGTGAATTTCATGAATTTGTTTTGGTATTGTTCCTTTGGTAAAATTTCATGATCTTTTGTCGTTTATTCGACATGAGCACTCCAAAAGCTACAGATCTTCCACACGAAGATTCACTTTCCTTGTATGCTGTGCTCAATGTGTGGGAACCTCCTAGAAAGCTAAGTCTCTCGACTGGGTAAGTATTCGTTATTGGGCGCGAAATTCGATTGAAGTCAAATGTACGCTTATATTTTGCCTTTAAAATGCTCTTCTTTTGAATACATGGATTGCAATTCTTTGTTATGTTCTCTTTCCAGTGATAAAAGAGACAGTAAGAAACGCTTCCACTGTCATTTTCAGCTTCCGCTGCCGGAGCAAATCATAATTTTTAGTCTTGGAAAATGGGAACCCCAATTCAAAGGACAGGAGATCGTTGCTGAGGTGTCCATGGATACTGAGCTCCCACCCCAGAAAATAGGCACATTAACAAGTAAAAACAAGGTCCTCTATTGGGATGAAGTTTGGACGAACAAATTTTTAAAGAAAAGCGAAGAACTGTTTGAGCAGGTAAATTTGGGTTGTTACCCAGCACTGTAAAATAACAGACTCATGTACCGGTCAAATGGAAGCTTCAACATTTCCCCCGGGCATTTGACTGTGCATCGTGCCCGGGGAGGGGGGAATTTGAACTGCATTTATCTCTTGTTCTAGTATAGTGTAATACGCCCATGAATTTGTTTGGTTTTTGCAAGGTTTGACGGATTTACAAGATAGAATTTCGCCTTTGTTAGTGAATAACTCTTTCCTAAGGGTCCTTAAAAGAAGTTTGAAGGTGTCATAACGGCAGACCTCCCTCTGAAAAGCGTGAACAGTGTTTGATTAAAGACGAAATTTGCCTCTGAGGAGAGGTATTTCAGTACTAATTGGTGGGGTATTTGAACAGCTTTTTTGCCCCATGGGGAGGGAATTTGAACAAGCCAATCTTCAAAAGTTCAAATGCCCGGGGGGGGGGGGGGGGGGGAGAATGTTGAAGCTTCAATTTGACTGGTACATCATCACTGTTTAAAGGCCCCCGGAAACAAGGAAACATTCTTGCAGAAACAGTGTTTCCAAGAATGTTTCTTGGGTACACAAATGAGCAGGAAACAATGTTTCCTTGCTGCAAAAACCAAGAAACATTTCACTGAAAACAAACGTTTGCACATGCTTAACGAAAATACTGCACATGCAACCCTGAAATCTAGTCAACATTGTTTCCTCAGCGTGTAGACAGGAAAACATTTGTTGCGGAAACAAAATGTTACTGAAAAAAATCAGAAACAGTCTTGGTTCCTCTAGTCTCCTACGCAGCCGTTCTTAGGGTCGTCACGCAACGCTCGTCCCCACTAACGGCTGCTCACGCGAGCGCTACATTCCTTTCCCTTTGTTATCGAGAACCAATAAAATGCATGTAATTGTTAGCAGCGACGCCAATCATATTTCTCGTTATATTTGCTGCAAAATCAAAACACAACAAGAAATGACAGATACACACACACAGAATAACAACCGTCTGAAATGGATGTGACTCCAAAAAAGTTATTAAATAGCGATAAAAATTGCTTTATCCGCTCAGTTGCAGTCAATTCTAAACAACGTATACGTGTTTTTAAATCTGGTAGTAAAGGAACAAGCTCTGTTGACAGACTTATAAACAAGACACTGGACATCGACGTAACTGTTTACTCGAATTCAGACGTTGCACTATGCATTAAGTGCTACAAGTCCTTGGTGAAATACCAAAAAGCAGAAGAACATGTCCAGGAGATAAAGACTGAGTTGAAGACTGCTTATTCAGAGAGTGGCAGACGTGAAACGGCTACAGCGCACCGAAGATGAATTAACACCTGGGACATCAGCCAAAAAACACCTTTCATTTTTAAATGAAAATCCTACCACTTGTTCTTCTTCCAACTTAACGCCCTTGCGTTTAGTGTTACCAAGGCTCACTATAAGTCCAATTGGTAAGCCACAAAGTTGTTTATTCGACAATGGCGCCTTCTCGCTCGTACAAAGTGCTTTCACTCCATTAACGAGAGGGACTGGGCCAGGTTTCTAGGATATGGAAGCCTTTCTCCTTATTGGTCAATTTGAGGGAAAGGAATGTAGCGCTCGCGTGAGCAGCCGTTAGTGGGGAGGAGCGTTGTGTGACCCCCTAAGAACGGCTGCGTAGAAGACTATGGTTCCTCAGAAGCAAAATTAAGTGTTTCCGCAACAAATGTTTCGTGTGTGTGCAAATGGGGAAACATTGAGGGAAACATGTTTCTGCGAGAATGTTTAATTGTTTGTGGGGGCCTTAAAATGTGCGATAAAGCAGTGCACAGAGTAGAGGGGGTATAGTGTATCATTGCGAGCTGTAGGTAAAGTCACAAACAAGCCAAGGAGGCCCACACGGCGAGAGATTATCCCGGTTTCTGTAGCATGAAGCAACTGAGAGTATTGCTACTCCCCCCCTGGATGGGATGTTAGTCCATAATTTGTAGGATTACCCCTGCAATGGACTAGCATCTTGCTATGAATAATGTTATTTTCTAACCATCACCGACAACAGGCAACAAATACAACCTTTATTGATTTTTCAAAACTTGTGTTCAAGATATATAGCTTCTGGACCCACAAATAGAAAATACCTGGTCAAGGCAGAGGGGAGGCACACGTTACCAAGCAAAATTTCATAAGATGATGGACTTAAATTTACATGCACATACACAACTTAGTTGTTTTAGTTTCCAGGCAATAATGTCTAGTGGGAATAGTAATATTTAATTGTAGTAAGTTTTTTGGTTTTTAATGCTGTACTTCTTTCTAATTTCATTCACACGCCTTTGAGTTAGCATTTGACTGATGTAGTTAAATTATTGTATTGCCTAGTTAATAGCCTACAAACAGGCAGGCAAATCGCAGCTCCTCTGGCAAGTTACTCGCACAAATAACTCTACAAGTGAGTCTTCTTGCATGCTACCTAGTTAAAAGAATTAATTTTGTATTAACTGTAATTTTTCTTCAGGGTCGAATGGCTAAGCTGACTCTAAGAACTGTGAAAGAGAAATCCCATGAGGACAAGGAAAACAAGAAAAGCAAAGAAGAAACGACACTGTCACCAACACAGCAACCACAAGAGGAAGACTTACAGAGTCCTGACACTCCTGGGGACTTTAGAAACCTGAAACAACAAAAGCTTAATTTTACCCAGTGTGCAAAGACAGAGTTTAGTCCTCCTGCTGCTAAAGAAAACATGACACCACCACCAGCGAAGAAAAGAAGACGGAGCACTGCTGAGACGTGAGTATGGACATTTCTTTGTGTGGGCACATGGTGGTGTAGTCCGATTGGTGTGTTGTACTTCAGATCCGCAGGTCAGTGATTCAAGGCCTGGTCCTTTCCATTGTGTTGTTTCCTTAGACAAGAAACACAGTCTCTAGATCTCTCCACCCTGATTTATAAATGGGCACTGGCGACACTGCTGGATGTAACCCTGCGATGGACTAGCATCCCATCCAGTGGGGAGTAGCAATACTCTCACAGTTACTTCATGCTACACATACCGGGTGAAGCCCATAGGTTGTGTGGGCGTCCTGTGGCTCACATGCATTTTAACCTTTTCTTGTTAATTGCACTCCCTCTGGGTGGAAAGAGACAATGTGAAGCAGAATAAAAGCAGACACCGTAGCCTAACATCACTAACTTTCAAGTCCACAGTCCAACATGCTAAATACTCTACAGACACAGTATTTTGAAAACTTAAAATGCATTTTTTTTGTAGTCCAAATAAAAGTCAGAGGCAGAGTACATCTTGTGTTAAAGAGAGCCCGAGGAACAATCCAGCAAAAAGTCCCGAGATACCAACCCCACCTGACACTCCTTCAGCCATCAGCTCGGGTGACAGTAAGTTGAGATTCTTGTTCAATGATAAATATAATTTGTGATATGCTGTCAAGTGTTTATTTGAGTGACTGGCATTGCAAGATTCCCTCAGTTAAAAATACTGTGTACTGGTGCATGGCATTTCAAATGAAGTGCACAAACATTTGTCAAGGAAGCATGTGTTCCTATTACAACTTAGAAGTTTGACATTTGAATGCTTTCTTTACAAACATGGTGCAGGTGTTTCACTAAAATCAGAAGTAAGTTCTCTACAAATTTGATCTGGAGCGACTTATAAAAACGTTGATATCTAAAAAAAGTTGTGTTTTAGAAAAACAAATACCGGTATCTTCTGCCTACTTTTGTGAAAAATGTCCTATAAAATCTGCAAAGGGGTTTGCTGCCAATTTCTTGTTATTAGAATTTAATAAATCCTGGCTATGTGGGTGTGTTAAATAAATAGGGTGACGTAGAGCTGATTTCATCAACATAATTTATTGAAAATGAAATGGTGCCTAGCAAATGTATAGTTTTAAAATTGTAAATTGATAGGGACTGTGATGTAGTGACAGTGGGAAGTGGGGTATTTCCTATTGTAAGAGGTCAATTTTAGATCCTTGACTGTATGACTGTTATAACTGTGTGGCAATGTAAAAGTGACTGCTGCAACTTTTCAATGTATCATACACAGCACCATCAGGTCGGTGGGGCCATGACATGTGTTTGATTGACAAGCAGAAAGCAGTTCTGATTGGTGGCCAGGGAAGCAAACTCCAGATGGCTAAAGATTCTGTTTGGACGTTGGATTGGTCTCAAGGTTAGTAAAGCCATGGCTACATTATTGCACATACTTTTGCATGCAGAAGCAGCAAAAATTGCAGATGTTGCCACTACTCACGTGACATGGCAGCTAAAAAGATTACAGTTACAAGTGGCAAGAAATTCTAATCAGTGATTTGACGTTTTTGTGGGAAGACCTCTTTTATCAACTTAAGCAGTTGACAGAAGATCAACCTGAAAAAATTTCAGGCATGTCGGGCAGGTTAGGAGGGGGGGTATACAGAGGTACCCACCTTATACAACAACCACCTCATAACTACAACGACGTAAAAATTGTTTCAGGTTTTTCTTTTAACAACTGCTTTCATTAAAGTTGATATCTTTAACTGTGGTGGTCATCATCATTTCTGATTACGATAAATATAATTAGGTTAGTTCTGGTAGTTTTTATGAATTGCAGATTATTCTGATATGTTAAATTAAATGGGATTTCGATGTGCTAGGGTTATTTTAATTAGGAACTGTATGAACTATAGATCATGTTCATAATAACAATTAAACCACCAGACACCCAAACAAGGGTTTCCAAACTTTGATGAGAAGCAAAATCAAGCCAGCAACAGAAGTACTCCACTTCTGGTTGATGTTCTTCTCTCAGGAACATTATTTTGTACTTGAGCTCCCTATTACCCCCTATACCATGATTGTTAGTTTGGTGCTCTTTTAAACATTACTTGTCAACCCACCTTCTTGAAGTCTCTCTGTCTTTTTCTGTTTAGAAGGTGCATCATGGCACCAAGAGACTTGTGAGGGAGGTGGGGCGGACAGACGTATCGGACACACAGTCACTTATGATCCTGACAAGAAGGTTTTGTACGTCTATGGTGGATCAAAAAATAAGAGGTGGTTCAGTGATGTGAACATTTTAGATCTTCAGAAAAACACCTGGTCTGCTGTAAAGGTTTGTGATAAAAAATCTTAAAGCAGTTCGCAAACATTAAAGTAGAACATGGTCATGATATGCATTCACTTGCAAATTAGTGACTTCTTTATAGAAAAGAAATACCAGTACATGATGTATGCTGTGATTCAATTTTGGTTTGTATATTTTTCATTGTCTTTCTTTTCTTTCAGGTGATGATAATTTGTGATAATAAGGTCGATAAAGAGTAAGGAAAATAAAAATTGAACCAAAATCAAATGCACAAATGCACAAATGCACAAATGCTCACTCCTATAACCACAAGTGTTAACTATACCCTGTTTGATGTAACAGTAGATTTTGCATTTCATTCTCATGTTTTCACTTTGTTAAATCATCTTTAAAACAGGCACTGGTCCAACGGCTAGTGTTTCTCAAGATTTATCAGTCAAACTGTAATTTTAGATAGTTCTAATGGCTAGTGGACTATCACAAAGTTGTGTATTTATGTTTAATTTGTAGGCAGTCGGCAATGCTCCAACCAGAGCATATCACAGCTGTAATCTCTTCAATGGCGAGCTTCTTGTGTTTGGTGGCGTGTACCCTAACCCCGATCCACAGCCTGACAGTTGCAGTAACCAGCTTTATATCTTCAACACTGATGCAAAGAACTGGTACAAACCGCTCACCACAGGGACGCCACCCAGTCCCAAATCAGGGTAATGACATTTAAGATTATAACGTGACAGAAAGATGGGCATTTATTAAATGCTTCTTCACACTTTTGTTACAGTAATTAAAGGTGTTACATTTACAGTGAATGATTACCCTTAAATGATATATTGCAACACTGATAAATCCAGTGAGAATTGAACTTATCTACTGCTCTACTATCTGAGCTACAAAGCACGGTAGAAACATGGTATAGATGACTCCCATTTGATCTTACATGTTGTAGGATATTTGACATGTAAAGAACAAAATAATGAATAATTAAAAAAGATAACAGTATTTTGATTTTAAATCAGAATCATCCCTAGGCAATATAAAGGAAAATATATTAATGATATATTGCAATACTGCAAGCTTTGTCCCGTGACTTCTTCTTTTTCTTCTTTTTTTGTTCTCACATTTTGTAGTATCAGT
Source organism: Siderastrea siderea (assembly GCA_964030785.1). NCBI lineage: Eukaryota > Metazoa > Cnidaria > Anthozoa > Scleractinia > Rhizangiidae > Siderastrea > Siderastrea siderea. The sequence goes on from OZ034970.1 coordinate 3,713,279, forward strand.
TTTAAAATTAAGTGTCGCCAGGTACATAACATAGAGAAAGGGGAAACCAAGTGCAGAGAAACTTCCGTGTTCCCCTCCACCCTTGCCATTCTCCCTCTCATGCCCCCATTTTTTCAATTTCCCTATATTCTATTTGTTTCCCATTTTTTTCTCTCTGAAATTCTTATTTAATAAGAGCCCCTGCAAAGGGGAGAGGCTTTACCCTGCTTTTTGGGACCAGGTTCTGGCTTAAACATCAGTATCTTTTCTTTTGCTTGTGCAGTCACTCGGCATCCTTGTTAGGTGACAGATTGGTTGTGTTTGGAGGCTGGGATTTTCCACAATGTTTCAATGATGTTTCCATTATAGACCTGGGTAAGTTATATGTGGCTCAAATATAATTATTTGTTATCCCCACACTCATCTGGCACCATTTTATGAAATAACAGTAATTCAAGTTCACTTAAAAGTTATTAACAAGCTGTTGAAAATCATATTTACTTGGTGGAAACAAAGAAAATTGCTTAATATGTAACTTTATTTCTCATAGGAAACAGAAAACCTTTTTGAACTTTCTTTCTTTATTATTATTATTATTATTATTATTATTATTATTGTTGTTGTTATTATTATCATCATTATTTTTTGTTCATTAAGTTAAACTTTTTAATTTTTCACTTTAAGTGATAAAAACATTACTTTGGAGAGCTTTGGAGAACTTTACAAACAGGGGATGAAACACTTGCCTTGAGCCAGTTATACGTCAAACTTAGCATCGACGTGTTAAATCTAAATTTAGTAAAAGTTATTGTTTTGGTTAATTATTTGGATTAGATTTGGCACATATTAAAAGAGTTGAACTTTTGAACAAGGCCTTAAGTGTTTCATCTGTCAGGCCAAATTAAACAAATGCAAACAACAAGCAACCAATCAGAACTTGTACCAGTTGGTACATGTACATGTTAACATGCGAGCTTCAAGTGTTAGAAAAAATATTAACAAGCAAGTCAAATTTGCTAGAATAAAGCCAAATTAATGTGAGTTACTTCAGGCACTCAACTGAATATCCAGCGCTGTGCCCTAGATAGCAGTGCCCAGGGGCCTTAGGCTAATAACTTTTGTGTTTGTGCAAAGAGAAAAACTGTTTTTGTTTAAATCTTAAGGGCTAGACACCCAGATTTCAGTGAGGGCGTGGTGATGTAGTGAATAGCACGTTGGACTTAAGATCTGAAGGCCGGTGGTTTGTGGCCCAGTCCCTGCCATCTTTGTTTCTTTGGACAAGAAACTTTACCCCACATTGTCTCTCTCCACCCTGGTGTATAAATGGGTACCGGCGACATACTGCTGGGGGGTAACCCTGCGATGGACTAGCATCCCGTCCTGGGGGGAGTAACAATATTCTCAGTTGCTTCATGCTACAGAAACCAGGTTAAGCTCCAGCCATGTGGACCTCAGCTCCTTGGCTTGTGTGTGACTTTACCTTTTGCCTTTACCCCAGATTTCATGGTTGGGAGCCTTTGGGCTCCCTGGGACACTTCACAGAGCAAAGCCTTGATATCATTCTCTAATTTGTTATAATGTATCATTCATCTCTTTTGTAGCTATGATGGAGTTTTCATGTCCCACTATGACTGGATCATTACCGTCACCACGTAGCTGGCATGCATCTTGTGTTCTTCCAAGACAAAGAATATTTATTCATGGTGGATATGATGGCACTCAGATCCTGACGGACTCTTTCATTTTTGAACTAGGTGAGTTCAGTTAATAATAGAAGCTACAACACGAAAGGTTCTTTTATTTAATAATGCAAATAGCACCCTGGTCAACAATGTGGACCCAGTAGTTCAAAAGTTAAGGCAATTATCAATGAGCATATTCTCCTCTCTGGCCTCGATATATTTCTTATGATACAAGTTGGGAGAATTAGTTAAAACATCAGTAAATTTCATCTTTTATGATCACTTCCTTCATTCTCATGACCTGTATGCTTCATCATGCAGTGATATTGTGAGGAGAAGTTACACACTGGTCACGTGTTTATTTATTTATTTTATTTATTAGCAATATTTGAACAGATGCCCAGTTCAGCATACGCTGGTTTAAATGGGGCTCTGCAAACTATCTAATAACTACATCTAATAAAGATACAAAGTGCAAAATAACCTTGGTACCTGTACCTGTATTGGACTTCTCAGGGTTAAAAAATTATATTAAACAGGATGAACAGTAGTGTTTATTTTAACTGAGCTGTTTATTTTAACCTTTTTTGTATCAAAGGATTTTTGTTAATAACACAAATCTTAACTTACAAAGCCAAAACGTTTTGGACAAAAATGACAGAATTTACTTTGTGGTCTAGCAAGTTAAACAAAATTTGGAATTAATGTTAATCAATGTGTCCTTTGTTAGGAACTTTAACGTGGATTACAGTTCAGACCAGTGACAGTCTAACAGCAAGGGCAGGTCATGTGGCACTACATTTGCCAACAGAAAGCAAACAGGAAGATAAAGAGAAAATTGCTGTGTTTGGTGGCGGGGATAATGCAGGAGGATATTTCAATGATCTTGTTATCTTTTCACCGTTGAGTTCTTAGCATCAAGTCCTTTTCAAGAAAATATTAAAACAAGCCACTAACAGGCCTGTGGATGCATAACAGAAGGATGTCTGGGTGTCCTGCGAGTGCATATCAGAAGGATGTCTGGATGTCCTATGGGTGCTTCCTAGGAGGACCTCTGTGGGTGTCCTGTAGATGCTCAGCAGAAGGACATCTGGGCATCCTGCAGATATTTAAAGGTCTCTGGGTGTCCTATGGATACTTACCAGAAGGGTCTGCTGGGCATCCAGTGGATGCTTATGATAAGGCCATCTGGGGATCCTCTGTAAGCTCTTTAGAACTGGGTGTCCTGTTGATGTTCTGTTGGTGTCCTGTCACAAGGCTATTAACAATCTTATTGTAAGCATGCCTTCAAGATGTTGATTTGTTTATTTTCCAGCTAAAAGCACAAACCTTGAGTGAGGTTTTAAAAATGTGTCAGCTAATTTATTAGCCTCTTTACAGCCTTTAAATTTTTTTATTATTGACAAATACATGTACTTTTGTCAACTTGAGAATCTGAATACGATGTAAACTATTGTATTAGAAAGCAAAATAGATAATTATGAAAAAGAGCTCCCCTCAACCAACTGTCGGTAACCTGTGGGCTGACTGTCAGTTGAGGTGAGCTCTCCTTCACAATCACCACAAAATCAGTAAAAAAACCCAAATCCTTCACATTTCTTTCGCAGTTTTAACACAGATTCCGCTCAACATTCCAGCAATAACTGCGAAAAAGATTTACTAAAGAACTGCTCATAGGACAGTAAAATTTTCAAGGCTATTTGAAACATCTCACTTTAATTCACTTTTCCAAGTGATGACCCTGCGTTGAAATTCTCAAGCATTCTCGAGAAAATTAATGCCATTTTATTTTGAACTGACATTAAGTGTCTTTTTAATTGAAATATGGATAACTTCAAATCCAATTTTCTCTTGCGGGGTCAGCCTGGGAGCACAAGTATCGACAAGTTCTTCTTAGCTGTTCTCAAAAATGATGGGACTGTGCTGCAAGTTTAGTTTTTTTGGTAACTTAATTTTGGCACCTACTGTTTGAATGTTGAGCAGAAACCATCTTAAGGTAGATCAGGTACCCCCTGGGCTGTAGGCTATGGATTCAAGTTGGGAGATGTATCCTTGGAGACCCAGAGATAGATAATAGATTAAACTGTTTAGCAGGAACACTACCCAGTTGTCCAATTGTGTAACATGTTATTCTTCAACTTGCCTGACAGTGCTCTCAACAGCATTGCATTGCAAGCTGCATGGACAGTCCATCTTTTGTAACAGCACCTTTAATTAGGCTTACCATGCCCAATATATTACCAGGTAAGCTATTAAAGGTGCTGTCTGCAATGTCACACACTTGACTGTCTGTCCCTAGGTCTCAAAGGATCAGAAATATCTGATAATTTCATGTAGATAGTTTCAGCTATTCAATTAGTTTTCAGTTAGGAATGTCATCTTCTCATGGTCGGAAAAGTGCTGTAAATGTATGTAAATTTCATCTTTTTATACAGTATGATAATCATTTCTTATCCTGACAAACAAGTTGTTTTCTGATGTACATATTTTCATGGTCATTGTTGACGTTTCATTGTTTTTTATTAAAGTGTTTTAGTGCAAAAGAGGCATATTAACTGGTAGTTATTAGGATTTTGGGAAAAATTACCTTACATACTTGTCAAGTTTTTGTGCCCATGATGGTCTAACTCTCCAAAGATTTTGCCACAGCATACATCAGCTATTAAAGCAGTGTCCACTGCTACAGAGATGTTGTTCTCAATTTTGCCTTAAGCATAAAATTAATTATACCTACGTGAACTGGGTTGGGTAACATTATTAATTTTCAATCCTTTTGCCAAAATTGCAATGTATGCTCCTTTTGCATTGAACCCTTTTATTATCTGTACTTTGAAATTAAGATGTGTCATAAAACATATCCAGTAAGTCATTAAATACTGATGGTTTTTCATTTACTTATCCTTGCCCTATATCAGACCATGTTGAGCTGCAATTTGCAACCCTATTCCAGGCTGGACACCAAAACTCCCTTCCCTATCAGGACTTGATGAGTGTCAATCTCTAGTTTTCAGTTAAGTGATACCCTATCCGAGACCAAATCTCTGTGATTTGTATATCCTCTCCCAGCTTAAACTGGATGAAAAACCATACCTTTACAGCAGCACATTGCCATATAGCTTACAAATGGTAATACCAACCCCCACCCCCTTAGGCACATGACTCATTCCCAGGACAAAACTTCCACTTGTCTGATCTACCCTATGAGGAGATAATTGATGTGAGATGGATTAGTTTCTAGTAAACCTTCAACAAGACTTTATTTTGATTTCACCTGGTAATCTGTTCCCACGGGAAATGCGAGGCAAAAATCATAATTATGATATGTCTGTATTACCACGTCGTGCTGTATCATCGACAGAAGGATTGTCAGAACACTTCAAGGTAAATACCGGGGTAATTTGGACGTCATGGTGAGATTCAAAACCTGACAATTTAAGACAGGATTCATTCAGAAGAAGGGCTAACACTTGAAATGTCGGTATTATATTTGAATCTTTTTACCTTTAATTGTATCTATAACAAAATGCTCGATTGTGATTGGTTCTCCGTGTGCCTATTTGATACGTAATTGGAGGGCGATCACATTGGTGTCCAATTAGAGTGGTCCAATTTGAATTTTTTTACAGGACAGCTGTAATCAGACAACTATGCTACATGCGTCAATCAGGTACACCAAAATGGGTTCTTTTTTTAAGCTGTTTCTCCACTGCTTGCAAAACTGATGATTAAAAAGAATATATCCCCAAAGGGCACGTAGATTTTCTAATCTGAAATTTTGTTAGAGATATGATTAATTGGTAACTAGACTTCGTGTCGTACAATTCAGGGGTAATCATGCTCGTAAATTCAAATCATCCTCGTGCTACACACTCGGCTCATTTAAAATTACTCGCCCGATTACTCCCTGAATTGTACTCCACTCAGTCCAATAACCATTACATATCAACTCAGTTGACCCTAAGATTGAATTGAAGCTTGACAATAACCACAATTCTAGGCTGTTAAAAGCACACCTACTTAAAAACATCAAACCATCAAGGGCCTTCAAACAGATTTAACTTTAATATTTCTCTTAACTGGATAACATCAAAAACCTAACTATACATAATGGACATAATGGTACACAAAATTCACAAAAATATCGATTTTTTTGTTTGCCTTCTCTTCGTGACTAAAGCTGTCGCTTCACATTAATAAAGTGTTGCTAAGATGGGCTGAGAAAATCTAAACAATATTTTGTCAGATACTGAAAATTGTACATGTAGCCATACTAGGGTATGAGCAAGCACTGATTAGCCCTGTACTAATAGGCTATCACCATATATTCAATTTGGCAAGTTTATAAGTTAATGAAAGGTTGGATATGAAGGGGCATAAATAGCAATTTTGTAGTAATACAAAAATTTTTTAGTAAAATTCAAGGATCTTCAAGGAGTTACAGTCTGCTGTATTGACAGTGGTAGCAACACACCTCCACTGGTGATGCAACTTTGCCATCCACGCAAGCAAAATCTGGTTCACATAACATGTCAGTGGTACAAAGAAACTTTAATACAGCGCACCCATGTGTAAAGCCATTAAAGGTCGTGCAAGCTTGATGTTCAAAACGTATTGTAAGGTTTTCTTATGCTACTCACATCTCAGAGGAATCAATGGACATCCAGTTTGAACACAGACTTAGGATGATCAATAGGCTATTAATACAGCAGGAAAGTTGGCCACAATTAAAGCTTAACTATGAAAAGCAGCACTCTGTTGATGACTGAAAGGCTAATGAAGGTAACAACTGGAAATGGATTACAGTCAATTAAGTACATATTAATGGTACATAACTGTTATTCAAATATCTACCCCAAAAATACAATTGTCAATAAAATGTTTTTCCTTTGGGTTGTAATATTATTTACTTTTTAGAACAAGTCTCACGTAACTTGGTCAAACATCTGTTAGTGTTAACAAAGCAACAAAAGATTTGCGCATCAGGACCAGAGCAACATCCAACATTTTAGTTAAATCTATAAATTATTTGAAATAAGACCAATTACCTCCAATATTATTTTCATGTTTATCTATGCCGCCAGTATTTAATATACAGAATGCCTTGTCAGGCAAGTGTTATCTCTGATATTAATTTTGTACACACGTATGATGAATGTATTTGCCTAGATCTAACCCATTACAAAATCTTTTATTATATTTTTATAGTTGCTATACAAATAGAAAGTCAATTTTTATCTCAAAACAAGTTATTTTACAATTTAACATTCAAGTATGAGCACATACAGGGGAACAACATGAAACAATACAGCAATGCTAATGATTACCAAAAGGGAGATCTACATAATTTTGCTAATTACAGTTGCAAACTTTTCTTGAATACGTACCATGTACTTGTGACAGCAGGGCACTTGGGCAATGATCACAGTATTTTAGCACTTTCCAAACATTTTTGCTTTTAAGTCCTTACAAATATTACGCTTTTCTGTTGTACACTACGTTCTCTCAATAAACAAATTGCATACTGGCTTTTCTTTTCCTTATGTCCCTAGTTGTTCAAATCCAATTATTTCTAGCCCAGGTTTAAAATTTCACCACAGCTCCCTTCGTATCCACATTTTAAGCCATCAAACTGAATTCAAAACTGATGCTAACTTTATGCTGTTTTGAACAACTGTGCAATAAATATGTATTGGCCTATTCTGTAAGCTCCTGGCCTCTATTGGCTTATACTGTGTAATGTCCTACGTTTGACTTGATTATTCAGGTACCTTAAAGAGAACCAGGACACAAACTTGTCTCAATTTTCATAGAAACAAAGGAAATAAATATCTCTCATGTGGGAATTTTTTTTTCGACACATTTGTGATGTTATGGTTATACAAGAAAAAGAAAATGCCTCAAGTGAGTTTGGGAGAGCACAGCTTCTCCAAAGCCCTCTTACATTGGCATCAAGCTACATGTACATGACTGTGTAATATGTTCATAGAAAGATGCATGCAAGCATTTTCTGTTTCTTACACTGTACAGCCAATTTCATTGCTGTGTGCATATCTGGGTTCTTCAAACATGATTTTGCCTGTGATAACTTGTGGTCACGACTTAATCATAGTCACAAGACTTTTTTCACAGTTGCTTGGAATGTTAGATGGCCGTTCTCTCCTCTAAGGGCATTCCATAAAACTACAGTGTAATGCTTTTGTGGTATAACAAGAATGAATCTCCATCCCAAATCATCATCTAACACCTCTATCTTATGAAGTAACCAATGCTCAAAGTTACATCTCTTTCAAATGATAACCATGAGTCACAACAAGCATATCATGTTTGAAAAACCTGGATTTGCGCACAGCAAAGATATTGGCTGTTAAATATGTACTTCTGCTGGGCTATACACAGTATGAGATAAATGAAACTGTTGTGTATGGCATTTAATATCTACATCTGCTGTGACACCACATCTTTCCATAGGACCTGAATCTCATTGATACATTCCCTTGCCTTTCTCTCTTCTTGCAAAAGCTGTTGTTCCAATTCAGAGAGTGCATCAGCACCATCTTGAGTCTGTAACTTGTCGTCATAAACCATACGACTAGGAACTGACATGGCCTTCAGGGACGCTGACAAATTTGCAGTATACCGTGTGTGATTGAAGACTTCAGATGCAGAGTTCACACAGTCTAGTTGAGAAGCAGGTACTTTGTGCCCTATAAGAATTTGTTCATTTGCTAAGGTGTGACCCATCAACCTCGTAAAACAATAAGGCACGCGACCCTTGGATACATTCTGAAGACTAACTGGCTCACCAAGGGATGCCTGCAACAACAAGGCAGGAAAAAGAATTAGAACAATTTCCAACTGAGTTATTAAGCATAGCAAAAGAAGAGCCAGTCTCATAGCAAGTTTTTAAGGCTAAATCAAAGTAGCGAGTCTGGCCAATCAACCAATCAGAATTAAGAAAACAGAGTTTGACAGGTACTAAGCCCAGAAGCCATGTCCAAATAAAGTTTTCTGCTACTACTGCAAATAGTTGGTTGAGAAAGTGGCCCACACTTTTTCACTAAACCACAGCGTGTGGTAATTGAAAGCAAATCCAAAGAAAATGTGAGCTACTTTAGGTCATTTCTACAGTTTCATCAGTAGGCAGCTACCGGGCGGGGGTGTATAGGCATCTATCTCAAAGTTCAAATAGCTGCCTAAATTTGGCCTGATTTTCACTTAAATGCTCTGAGAATTGTCTCAGACCCCAACATACTTTGACTAGCGGAGACATCCACATCGCTGAAACTCCTGCTTCATCTTAACCCTTTAGCCCCAACATTAACAACCACATTCTCCTCACTATTCTCATTATATTTCTTATGTTACTAGTTGGGAGAATTTGATTAAAAATCAAGACATTTGATCACTGGTGATCATCTTTATTCTCATGACCTGTATGTTTGATCAAGTACTAATACTGTAAGGAGAAATTAGATGCTTGGCACTATTGGGGCTTAAAGGGTTACTGCTCTGTTATACATGTTTCAATCATTCAAGTGATTGCAAAGGTATAATAAGGAGATCACCTTTACATCTATATTATTTTTCCTTATAGGCTTCAGTCATCATCAGTAATGACTTTGACAGGCTCATGTAATATACATGTACCCTGAAATTGCTTCAACAATTACCTCATCACAAACCAGATCACAAAGTGACACCAGCTTAGCACCCAGGCCTTGTGCTGGCTTTCTCAGTGCAGCAACGACTGGTTTTGGAAAGTCAATCATAACTTGAGCCAGATACCTAGAAAAACAAAATCAAAGAATGATTGATATTATTATATGAGCTTCAATGAATGTGAAGGATTTCCCACACTGATAAAGGATCTTCTCCCTTCTGATCTGAAGATATCACATCAACCCAGTAAAGATATAACTGTTATATCTTTAATGGGTTTGGTGAGGTTCTTCGGGGGGACCATGAGCTTCAGACAGTTCTCAAAAATCTTCAGAAATCGTTGGAAATGGAAAATTGTACAAATATAACAACTTTATATATGGGCTCTATGAAATGTGAAATTCCTCTTCTTCCATTAACTACATAATTTGAGTGGAACACTTGAAGCGAAATTGGCTGTTTTATTGCACCTTAATTTAGTGATTATTAGTGCATTTTACTTATTTTTAGAAAGGGTCTTTAGGGAAAGGGTCTTTAGGGAAAGATAATGATAATTATTTACTGAATGTATGTATAATATTTTTTATTTTTTTTCTGAAGCATCTCAGCGATCCAGAATCCTAAATCCTTGGATCTGATTGGCTAATGACGCACGCTCCAGCGGTTCAGATTTTCCCATCTGGACCCCGCGTATGGACTGCTCCAATCTGCGGGAAAACTTGAAGTGAAATCGTTTTACTCCCACACAAAGAAACGTTGGATTTTTCTTCTTAAAATGGAACTTTTATCTTACGAACCGTTGTAAAGTGAAAGGAAAAATCAGCAATGGAATAAAAGGCCTGGTTATTCTCCGAAAAAGGCGAGTATTCCTGTGTTTTTGTTAAGAAAATCTTGCTGGCTTGCTTTTTTCAAGTAATGTTGTAGTTTTCTTATTGACACGCCATTGGATTTAACATGGGTTAACTGCAAGGTAGTCTTTAGACCTCCGTTTCTCAGTTGAAATTTTGTTATTTTCCTTGGAGATCTCTTTTCTAATCTCGTTCCATTTAGCTTCATTCAAGACAATATGATTATTAATGATTGTTAGCTAAAATAGTCAAACAAGAAACCTTGCAACGCTGTGTCTTGGATCGACAAGAACTGCTGCATGTCAACAGGTTTTTTATACAGTTTAGTTTTCTCAAAGTATTGATTTGCGAAAATCTTGACCAAGAAAAAACAAAAATGTTTAAAATACTAAGATATGCAGTGGAGTTTGTGGTGTGTAAGCCTTAGTTTTCACTAAAAATCTTACTTGTTTTAAAGATCTTTTGGTACTGAAAACCAAATTTAAAGGTGTGATTTCATTTTCAACAAGACAAAGCTTATTTCTTTATTCTTGCTATGAGATGTCAGGGTTTGTTCTTAACCCTTATTGTTTTAATATATATTTTTAGTTCTGTTTTATCACGTTAGTCTATCCTTTATCCCTACGGTTTGCTACTGGCTCTTCTTTGTAAGCTTAATAATTTTAGCTTAACTTTGATCGTGGGAACTAGCGCACGTAGAAGGACTGTTTACAAACAGTTCTCAAACCAATTCACCTCGTTCCACCTCCAAAATTGCAGAAAAAAATAAACACGTTATTCACTGGCCTAGGTCGGTCTTGAGTACAGCCCTCGGTCTGCGGCCTTGGCCATACTCAAGACCTTGGGCACAGTGTTTTCCTATACGGACCTTCCGGCTGGTGAATAACATATATAATTATATATATATATATATATCACCAAGAACCAAGTATCATCACCATTCATTTTATAGGCAACAAGAGATTAGGAGTAGCTTGTTTTCTCCTCCAGTATTGCCCAGTTACAGGTCACATACTGGGGTTTCCATTACTTTAAAGACACTCGTGCTCAAAATGCAAAAAAAAAACTGTGTGAATGCACACACAAATGATGAAGAAGGAGCACATATCTACAAATTTACTATGCGACCAAAATCTATAAAATATTACAACAGTTACAAATACATAAGATTTGAAAAGAATAAAACAAAGTGATGTCAATAACAAGTTGACAAGAAAAAGCTAAAATAATGCAAATGGTACCAATTTTGTCCAAACGTACATGTACTAGTTTTGTGTGAACTCTTTTTGTGATGCAAACATCACCAAAAAATTCTGGTCATTTTTCAATGAATCCTTCACTCAACAGGTTCTTGTCTTTAAATTTCAGTGAGAAAATAACTCATGAATTTGAAGAGATTCAGTTCTTACACACTTCACTTTTGTGAACAATCAACATCCTGCACAACTTATTCATTTTTATTCTTCATTTGCACGTGAATTTAGACAGAGCACAAAAAAGAAATGAAAGCCCATATACATGTAGATGTTTCTGGAGGCAACTGAAATTCCTGTGTTCTCTTTTTTGTCACAATTTTGCTCCTCCCAATGAATTTGAAAATGCCTGTTTTGACCTCTCTGACTTGAGCTAATGACGTCAAAATGTGACAAAAGAGAAACAGGGCTTTTGGTAGCTCCCATGACTAAAGTACTTAACTTAAGGTGACTACACATTCCCTCCTTTATTGCAATATAAAGTAGAAAATGATACAGGTAGGTTTTAAAGGTAGGGAGTCAATGAGCAATTTTAACAGGTCAGTAGATGTGGGTATTTGGTGTTTCCACTCCTACTAAATTTCACTTCTGCTACAAAGTCTCTGTTAACACAAACCACATACTAACAATTACAAATATGCAGGTATGTAATTTGGGCATAAAAAAAACAAGATGTTCTCAGCAAAACAGTTCTGAAAGCTTGGTCAGTTGGCTACTAACAATTTGAGATTTGCATAATACCAACACCAAAACACATAATTAATCTCAAGTACAGCATACCTGACTTTATCCACATCTTTGCGATAATGTCTTGGCTCTTCTTCGCATGGCACTCTAGTGAGATCTTTCAAATCAACACCACAAAAAGTATCATCTCCTAAGCCACTTATAACAACAAACTCTGACTCATCAGTGGCTGCGTCTTCCATAACAAGAGTTAGAGAGTCTAGAATTCTCTGATTAATCTTTTTTCGCTTGCTAGAGGACCGACCAATCACAACATGGAGACAATCATCCACTTTTTGCACTGATACTTCTTTGCAGATGTACCGTTTCTCACAAGAATCAGATTCACCAACAGGTGCACACAAGTTTTGTTTGTCTGAGTCATCTTCAACTAATTGTACATGTACATCTTCAGCTGATGCCAACCTGTCAATTTCAGTCTGGTTGTTATGACGCCGAACTAAATCATCATTCCAATATGCATGGTACGCTAGTCTGTTTACAACAGTGTCTTCCTGGGATTCGTGTCCTAAGAAACATTTGAAGTCAGGCTCATAATCAACTAACTCGTTTGATGGAGCCCATGAGCTTGTTCCATCTTTCCACTGAACCAAATACTCGTACATTCCTGAATCATTTCTTCTCATACCAAGAATTCTATCTGCCTTGTTCCTTCTTCTTCGTTTGTGAGGAACATCAGAGCTAAGTTCAGTTCCCCCTACTGATTCACAATCAATACCAGCAATATCCACTTGATTTCTTACCTGGAGAGTTCTTCTAGCCTTATCCAAAGCTTTGCGTTTGTGCTTTTGAGCAGCAGCTTTCTTCTTCAAAGCAGCAGCTGCAAGAGGACCCTTGTCTCCCTTTCTCTGTAACTTTAACTTTTTTAACTTACGTTTCAACGCTGGCGTGCCCTCTTTTTGCTCTTCCTCGTCCGTAAAGTGAAATGCGTCGCCTTCAAGCCTCTCTGCCTCAAAAAACGTTTCAGGTTTCGGCTTTGGTGGACGGCCACGTTTTCGTTTCACGTCCTTTCCGGAAGACAGAATCCTGCAGCCGTTCACCCTCACAAACTTTGAATTCACCTTCGTCATAAATTTTTCTGGTGAATGTAGCATTAACTCCAGCGATTTTTTTGAAGTTTTCATTAACGTGAGTTTGTCCGTAGCTTTCAAAACAGGCCGCACCCAAGGCTTGTTAACGCCATTTTCTGTCCTGACTATCTCGTGTTTTGTTTCGCAACTTGCTAACAATTTCTTCGGCGGACGACCCCTTCTCTTGGGAGTTGTTGGTGCCAGTTCGTTATCATCGCTGCTCGACGACTGGCAGTTTTTTTGCACGTTACGAATCCCTTTCGACAGTTTTCTTTTCTTACTAAATTTTGAACTTGTAGGTGACGCGAGAGATGCTTTCGTGGCACTTGTAACACAATTGCCATGTGGCGAACGATTGTCAACTGAATGAAATTTCTTCAACAGTGCTAGATTTTTTGGAGGCCTCCCTCTCCGTCGCTTTACTGGAGGGATCTTGTCGGAATTCGAAGTTTCCGAGTCCGTTTGAAGATTATTTAACGTTCTTTTCACGCAAAGAGATTCAGTTGGTTGAATATGAGAATTATTAGAACATGTTGACAAAGAACGAACCACGCCAGACGTCGAAGCAAGGTTGAATTCATATTCCAGGTCTGTCCTTTCTCCGTTTTGCCGTTTTGGCGACATCAGCCCTTCTTTCGTTTTGTGAGTTTTCAAAAAGACAGAAATGTCTCTATCCAAAGACTTTGTTCTACCATTCTTACACAATGCCGTGCTTTTAGAACGCGAGGATTCAGATAACAGACGCTTTCTTTTCTTCGTCGAATAAAACTTCCTCCGCGAGCCCCCATCGTCTGAATCCGACTCCAAATAACGAGCGGGCGTTTTTAGCGTTCTTCCACCATGAGTTACTAAAGAGGGATTAGGCCTTAAACCATTGATAGTGAACTCTCTTTTACGGACATTCGTATTCTTTGTGCGATGCTCTGGCGGCCATTTAATGCCATTCAAACAATTGTCCCCGCAATCCAAATTTCTTACGCTTGATTTCTCCAAAGATGGTTCGGAATTCGACGTTAAAATCATGTCCATGTCTTCATCCCGAGTCGGACTAACCGTTGAATCGTCTACTCGCATCTCTAGCGTCTACCATTAGCGGAAATCTCGCTTCAAAACACAAGAAGCGGAGACAAACAAAACTTTTTCTATTATTGAATGGTGCACGCTATGCGAAGCTAGCAAGTTTGAGGGCATGCGCCATTATTTAAATTCCCCCGCATGAGTGAACAAGGCTTACTGCTGTCCAAAAGTGGTGCAGATTCAATCAGCCCTTTTGCCACTTTTATCAATATCTGTCCACTTTGATGTTCTTTTTCGTTTCGTTATGTTTACGCGAAATGTTTCACCCAGAAGCCAGTTTATGTAAAAGAAAACTACGATATTTTGTGTCTGGTTTCCCTTCCTCTAAATTTATCAGGAGTCAGTCACCTGATAACAGCTAAAATGTCTAAAATCAGTATTTCCGGAAATCCGAACACCGGAAGTGTCTTGAACCCGGAATTTTAACTTGACAGGAAATTTAAATGGAATGGTTTTTGTACATCCTGAAACTGCTAAGAGTCAAGGAAGGATGAAAGAAAACTTCAAAAATGAGTGTCCATCGTCGGAAAAGAAATATTCCGCAATTTATATACTAATTACATCGTGTTCTGATCTTGTGACTTGCCGCAACACTCCTCAGATATTGTCTAAAGAACTTGTGATAAACACTTGAGTACGAGTGGAGAGGACAGCCCGCTTTGCACGATCAGGAGTGGGGTGGGGAAGGTCTGCGGGAGGGTATTAGAAAGCAAAATTTGAAACACAAAGCGCGAAGGGAGTGGAAAATCAGCCTACGTCATTTATAGAACTACTACCACAACAGGGAACTACACATTCAACCCCAGCTCCTCTCCGCTCGATAGAGAAACGAAACGAGAAGTGCGATGGAAGCCTCTATGGAGGAGAAAGCATCAGTCAACCTGAATGTTCCGCTACCGTGAAGTTCATTGAATGAATCATGTCTTCTCTCGTGTTCTCTAACGTTACGCTTTCATGGGTGAATTGTTCCCCACATGATAGCGCCAACTCGGACAAAGGAACTGCTTGCGTATTTCCTTTTGTGTTTTCTAAGCCCATACGACACTTTCCCAAAGTTTCCGATGTATGTACACTCTCTCTCACGGCCTTTTACAACACAGTCTCCTTTTATGGTTACTTCACAAGATTTGCCTGTTTGAATACCTAGCGCGGGGGGGGGGGGGGCACTCAAGGGAAGTTTGGGTGGGGGTGTGCCACCGAGGCCTTTCAATCCTGACAAAACCGTTCATTTTGCTACCCTGTTTAAGACAAAAGACCTTTTTTCCTGACCAAAAAGAAATTATTTCGGAGAGTATCTTTTTGAAAAATGGCATCATAGAATGAAATCATAGAATGAGATTTTGAAAACATAATAATAATTGTTGGTACCACACATGCAGACCGCGCACCGCCAACGCGGCTTCCGGCTTAGAATGACACCCTGTTCAAGACGGTAAACAGTGAGAACCCAGAAAACCATACCCTTTTGAGCGGTACATACTCGTTTAGGCCAGGAGCCTAAATAAGGGAGTGCCCCCCCCCCGGGATACCAAGATAAGAAGGTCTAAGAGCGCTTATTTATTGTTTCTTTAATGGCCTAGCTCAATGCCAATGGTCTCCCTGGAGCTCAACGAACTGAAAATTAGCAAAAGCAGTAAAAGCATTAGCCTTTGCTTGTTTGCACAAAAAGTTCGACGTTTGAACTAGGCCTTACTTCTTCAAGAATTTTAGTATGATCAACATTTTGCCCTCAGTGATAATATAATAAGTTAATAAGTTGGTGAAATAAACTATAAGGAAAAACAGCAACGAAACCAACTCGCTCGTCGTTTTTCATTGCTGTTTTTTCATTATAGTTTATTTCAGTTACATTAAAAACAGCAAGATCTTGATTGTGGTCATATCTTATAGAAGTTTCAACGTTTACGTTGAATAAGTTAGTGTTAATGTTGGGTTAGGGGAGGGGTAGGTAGGGAGTTTCCCCAGAAACGCAAAAAATGATCCGACAACAAAGAGCTTTTTTGCTAGAATAAGGAATAAGGTATCATTTATTGGGAATGTGATCAGCGGTATGAAGAATTAAGTCTAGAATAGGAACTGAAGCTCGGCAATTCTCAGATAGGGTAGGGTTTTTGATAGTGAAGTTGCAAAAATGCAGCTGAAGATTGTCTGGTCCATGAGTGATGGGCTCGGTTTCAGCGAGTCCCAGCATCAAACCCCACCCAAATATTCCCAGAGCACTCCTTTCACCCAAAGGCGGTTCAGTGTCAGTGCTATGGGATAGAACTTGTCGTTTCTGAAACGGTTCAGTTTGATTTTTAATAGCATTGTATCCTGTAGACAGGAGGCCATTACTCCTGCCTGTAGAGCAATCTAGGCCCTGGCCAAAAAATATATACCCAGGCTAGGCCAGGTGCAGGTCAAAAACCTGTCCTCAAGTCTCCTACGTACAGCGGCTCGTTCCTTATACGGTATTCCCCTCCCAAGCCATAGAAGGCAGTAGCCCCTCCCCGCTCCTCCCCGACCCGGACAGTACGCAACCAGGCGAAAGAAGCCACGCGTCTCTCCTGCGAGTTCAATACGCAATATGGCGGACGAAGGAGGAGCGACAACCACCACAACACGCAAATGCACTTGCAGTTGGTGCGATGTTCTGTGGATTGTCACAACAAAGGAGGGATGGCTCAAGCTGGTTGAAGCAATCATGACTTTCCTAACGTTCGTAATTTTGGCGAGTTATCCTTACGAACTCGAAGGTGCTTTCGAATTTCTGATATTTGTGGCCACAGCTGCATTCATCTTTGTGGTCTTGCACATCATTCTTTGCATGACTCACTTATTTGAGAAGCTCCCTTCACCGTTGAGACATCCTGTCCTTGGGCTGGTTGGCTGCTTTCTGGCCGCCTTACTTCTGTTGATCGGTTCTGCCATCGTGTATGCCAAAGGCGACAAGTATAATCTTTCAGAGCTGAAGGCTTCAGGCATTTGCGGATTCATATCCACTCTCTTGTTCTCCTGTGAAGGGATCTACTTTGTCTTTCTTTATCGCCGGGTGACAAGGCGTAGTGCAGAGCAGAAAACAATTGAAGAAATTCAAGCTGATGATTTCGCGGGGCCTGCAAAAACCGAGTATTGAGTCTCGAAAATCATTTTATTCGGTGAGTGAGCTGCTTTATAAAATTAATTAGCTTTATTTCTCTAAGTAAGAGTATTGTTGTAATAACGCTAACTGTCGATCACTTCGCAGTGGAACCCAATCGAATTCATTCAGCAGTCGAACACAGCGTGAGCATTGGTACCACGTGCGTCAACGCGGAAAACGTACCGTAAACGCATCCAGCCATGTTTCACACATTTCGCGGCAAATTTATTTTCTGCAGTCGTCATTTGGCAAACATGCCCACACGTTAAAAACCTCAACAACAATGTTAAACAATAATAATACAATCTGCGACCATAATGTTCAACAATAATAATGTAATGTAAACACAGGTAGCCCAAGCTCCAGAGGGAGCCGTCAACACGACATTGCGTAACAGCATTATATTTATAAGAGTTTGTATGGGAATAGAACGGTCGTAAAAAATAGTTCAAAATAGGGGAAAGAGATTTAATAAAGTCGACTTACCCTCCCATCTTCTGTGTATAACTTGTGTTTCTACGGCATTCGGAGGCGTTTCAAAGCAATTCCAGTGGGTTTTTGGTTCTCTGTTGCCGTCAACATGACATTGCATAACAGCGCCAGTGTTATATTTATAAGAGTTTGTATGGGAATATGACGATCGTACAAAATAGTTCGAAATAGGGGAAAGAGATCTAATAAAATCGACTTACCTGCCCTCTTCTGTGTATAACTTGTGTTTCTATGGCATTCGGAGGCGTTTCAAAGCGATTCCAGTGGGTTTTTGGTTCTCTGTTGCCGTCAACATGACATTGCGTAACAGCGCTAGTGTTATATTTATAAGAGTTTGTATGGGAATATGACGATCGTACAAAATAGTTCGAAATAGGGGAAAGAGATCTAATAAAATCGACTTACCTGCCCTCTTCTGTGTATAACTTGTGTTTCTATGGCATTCGGAGGCGTTTGAAAGCGATTCCAGTGGGTTTTAGGTTCTCTGTTTTCCTCTCCATATATAATTGGCGGCCAGAGAACCAAAAACCCACTGGAATCGCTTTGAAACGCCTGCGAATGCCGTAGAAACACAAGTTATACACAGAAGATGGGAGGGTAAGTCGATTTTATTAAATCTCTTTCCCCTATTTTGAGCTATTTTTTACGACCATTCTATTCCCATACAAACTCTTATAAATATAACGCTGTTACGCAATGCCATGTTGACGGCTCCCTTTGGAGCTTGGGCTACCTGTGATCTAAAATGATGATGATTGTAATTATTATTATTATTATTATTATTATTATTATTATTATTATTATTATTATTATTATTGTCATTATTATTGAAAAGCCACACATGTAGCAAAATGAAATGAATAAACTACCAAAAAATGAAACAGAACATAAACTTTAAACCACTAAACACTGAGATCAAACATTACAACTATTGTTCTTTGACCTTCAGCAAAAATTTGTTGAACTGCAAGGTAGTACCACAACACTTTTGAAGTACAAGTAAATCACAATAAATACATTTTTAACCCTGAGATTTGTGGGAGTTTAATTTCGCTGTTTACTGACTTCTTGTGTCTTGTGGGAACAATTTTTTGCAAAATATTTGGATTGCAGATATTACCACTGGGAACAAATTTTTGTTGATTATGGGCAGTTTTTGCCCGGCATTTGACATGCGAAACTTGTGTACAGCAATAAGAGGTTTTATAATTGTCTTACTTATTTACATGCTGGAGTTGTAGCTGTAATTTTGTATACCATCTGTGCTAGGAAAAACCACAGTCAACTACTTTTTGCTCATGGGAAGGAGATGGTCTCGTGTATAGGGGATGGTCTCATCTACAGTTGTTATATGTAAATTTACCTGGAGACCACAGAGACTATTCGTTCTGTTGCAGTTGTAATGAGAAAGGTTGTGAAATTATTTGGTGGGGACACAGTGATGTAGTGGTTAGTTCGCTGGACTTCAGATCTGAAGGTCGGTGGTTCGAGGCTCAGTCCCTGCAGCCATCGTGTTGTTTCCGTAGAAAAGAAACTTTACCCCACATTGTCTCTCTCCACCCAGGTGTATAAAATGGGTACCGGCGACATACTGCTGGGGATAGCCCTGCGATGGATTAGCATCCCATCCAGGAGGGAGTAGCAATACTCTCAGTTGCTTCATTTCTACAGAAGCCGTGATAAGCTCCGGCCGTGTGGGCCTCCTTGGCTCATATGTAGCTTAACCTTACCTACCTTTTACGTTTAACTGAAATTTAGTAACTTAAAGTTGATTTCCAGTCAGTAATACGCAGGCTTAACGGTTTGTTTTGGTTTTTTGTTTTGAAAACTACTTACGTCATGTACGACCATTATGAAATGTACCAATTCGTGAGGTCGTACTTAAAGTGAAATTACAATAATTGTAATTTCACTTTATGTACGACCTCATGAATTGGTACATTATTTTTGTCTCCCACCATCATGGATGTGAGCTTATACTCTCGGTGAAATTGAAGAAAGAGACTTTGAGGTGGCCGCGCAGCCAGGACGAGATAATATCTCGGTGTGTACGTGTACTGGGTATTGTTTAGGGGAAACAGGAAGAAATGCCTGCCTGTGTCGTAGTGCCCAGCAGTTCTGCATGTCCAGTTGCCATTGAGCACGAGGAACTGCAAGCCTGTGGATGAACACACGGTCTGTTGCAGGAAGATTCTTCCGAAAATGACGAGGTATTAATTAAAGTCTATTTATTTTTCCCATGTGGAAAAATTTTTGTACAGCTCCAAATATGCACTCTATTTCATAAATTATCTATGTTTTTTTATTGTCGCGAAGAAAACACTCCATCATGTGAGGCTCACAAACAATTCGGGGCTGAGCCCGTGCAGTAGCGACTGGAAATCAACTTTAAAGTACATCATGGGCTAAGTTTTTCACATATTTTTTTTTACTGGGAGTTTATTTTCGCCGGTTCACATTTTTTGCAGATCAATGGAAATCTGCAAAATTAACGAAAAATAAGATCCTGTGAAAAAATTGTGCAGCATAGAAGTGCAAATGTTGCCCATGGAGAACACATTTTGCAAATATTACCTGGCTTGAATTTTTGCAGAAAGAACATTATTTAAAGCGTTAAGTGAACTGAAACCACAATTCGTACCACAAACCCCTGCCAATGTCCTCCATTGCACTTGTTCAGTCGTCAAGCTTAATCAGCTGCACTTTAGCATGATATTAAAAGATTCCATTTGGCGGCGATGCATGTGTAATCTGATAACATACAGATGAGGTCAAAATGGGGTAAGAACAAACAAGTATGCTACGAGCTGCAGGTAAGTAGTGTAAGTGATGTTCTTACCATGTTTTGTCTTCCTTGGTACACTGTCAGGGTAAACTGACAGGCCAAATGGAATCCACTTGTTTTATGCACTGTTTTGATATTGGCCATCCAAACAAAATTAGTTGTGAAATCTTCATAGTCGTGACTTCCCCGCACAGATCATTGCAGCTTATTACGTCATTCTTGTTTCTGTATTACTCTGTATTACTCTGTATTACTCTTGACTAATAACAATGGGAAAAAAAATTGTCCTGGACGTAAGAGTTATCCCTGCCTGAAGTCTTTACAAGGGAAAAATTTATCCCGTCTGCTAGAATTAGGGACACCCTAGTACCAGTCCCTGGCTGCCAGCTTGTAACATGACCTGAGGATAGCTTCCTTGTAAACAGGCCCTAAGTCAGCCTGCTCATAGACCAGTAGACTGTAGAAATGATGCCTTAAAATGTATTGAACAACTCGCCTATAGGGTTTCACTTGACTTGTAAACATTTTACAATGCCAAAAATTTTCAGTGAAGACCATGGACAAGTAAGGTGAACTGGATAATTGGACAACTGGGCTCTGTTGAGACACATAGGTGATCTTTTAGCAGTAGTGCATTATGAATTAATTATTTTGCTGGTTTGACTTTCTTTAGGATGAAGATGGTTTTGCTAGTTGAAAAAGAGAATACAGGTGAATTCCCAAGAATAGGGTTTCACCGAACCAGGAATCAGAAGAAACTACATGCAAAGTAAACATTGTTATAAAGGACATTGTACGTGGCCAAGAGCTAAGTTATGAGTAAAGTATAGTTGTCTGTAGACTGCGAGCAGTCTCTCTTTTGCTCTATAATCTGCCCAGCGTGAATTTTAGAGCAAAAGAGAGACTGCTCGCAGTCTAAGTTGTCTGTTGTTGTACCTTTCAATAACTCTCAAGAAAACTGTGAAGTTGTAGAGTCGACTGATGGTTACGTTTTTCACTGGCATAAATTAGGTATTAGAACTGGGTGAAACGTGTTAATTTTGAAAATTTATTTCTCAAACATAACTAAAGAATAATATTATCCCAGATAAAAATTACAAAGACTTATTCAGCAAAACCTAAGCTTTAAGGAAATTGATATCTCGGGTGTCAATTTTCACACACACCCACTGTAATGAACACATTTTGCCAGTCCCTTGGCTCTTTGTTACATTGGGGTTCTACTAAATTAAGTATGATTGAAGACGATATATAAAATAGAATTGTAAGTTGGGTTTTCATGTTCACAGTTTGCATGTAAATTGTTTGTTTTTAGAGTGCATTGTAACGCGATGTTGTGGTGTTTTATGCCTTTATAGAGACATTTTCTTAAAGTTGAGTAGCATGCACATTTAGTCAAGTTTAAATGCACAACAAATTGATGGATTTTAATTTAAATAATTGAGCATCAAATGCACAATTAATTGTGCTGTGTATGCTAAAATTCAATTGAAGAATTTTTAAAATTTAATTGTGGTTTTTTTATTCCATTGTTTCCAAAATGTCCATCACTTTTTTGGAGTGAATGAAAGGTCAATGTTGTGTCTATACTTTCTTGGACTGATTCGCAACCTCATAGACAGCTAGAAGTCCCTTTGTGGATAGTCGAGAGGGCACGCGAAATAGCTGAGCAAAAAACTGGAGCGAGGAGAAAAAACGAGAAGAGACATGGGGGAGAGGTGCCTCTCCCCCAGCCCCCCTTCGCTCATTCACTCCAATTTTCGGCTATTTCGCACGCCCTCTTGACTATCCAGAAAGGGACTGCTAGCAGTCTAGCAACCTCGTGATCATTCCCAGGGTCTCTGTAAGCAAGAAAGACCCTGGGAGTTAGGTTGACCAATTCAATTTTCCTCTGAAGCCGCTGGTCTAATGAAAAAATGTACCATGTTAGGCAGCGAGCTTAAGCTTGTTGTATGGAGCACCATTTAACTGAGATAGTGGTCTTGAAGTAATCTCCACCCCAGTTACGTGGACTGTGGAGGGGAGGCGCTGGTAGGGCTGTAGCCCTACCACTTTTTTGCTGGGGTTGATTTTTTTAGGGCTCCAGATGACATGGATAATGTATGAATTTAACCATTTGAAAGTAACAAAACGCATCTAATCTTGCATATGCACTCCACGAAGTCTTGGCCAGATTTTTTTACCCCTGCCACTTTAAAATGGTCTCCCTGGTCCCTGAGTTATCCTTAAAACTGGTCCTTGTGCATGTAGACACGAGATGAGTTTAAACTTGAGTGGCTTCAAGAAAGGTCTAATAATATTATCATATGAATACAACACAGTGTGGTTGCTGAAAGGGGCATGCTGTTAGAAAGTTGGAAAACAATAATATCGGCTTAGCCTTATACACGGTTTCATTAATTGAAAACCGTATACACGGTTTTCATAAATTTTCTTAAATTGGTTGCCTTTTGTCCAAGAAATGAAAGTCAGTCAATGCTCCCTACTGATGAAGTGGCTTCAGGGGCAGGTACTGGGGTACTTGCAAACTTTGAAACCAAACTTATTAGGATTAGTGATGTTTCCACTATAGCAACCCGTCACTCAAAAAAAACTTTTTACTGCCCGCGGTATAATCGAGAAACTGAGGGAGGGCGTACTTTTATCGCCAAAGCTGTTAAACTTTGGAACTCATTACCAGATAAACTGAAAGACTGCCCTAATGTTAAATCTTTTATGAGAGCGTATACAAGTCACTTTGCCGCCATGAACGCTGACCTAGACCATTTTACCGTAAACTAGTTCTTATTATATTCATCTCTTTTTCTTATCTTGTATTTGTAGTTTTCCATTTATTTAGCGTTTTCTTTCCTTTTTTTAAAAAGATATTATAACTTTTTTTTATAGAGGGCCACAGGTTCGTCAGTTTTTTAACTGTAATGTGTTTTACCCTCATGAAATAAAGTTGTTGTTATTATTATTATTATTATTATTATTATTATTATTATTATTATTATTATTATTATTATTATTATTATTATTAAAATTATGAATATATGAAATTCATATATTTGAACTGCGGAATGAAGAAATAAATGTCAAGAAGATCCTCGCAGTTATTAACGCAACTTATGCAGTTGCGAAAAGAAAGCCTGAAAAAATCAGGCTTGCCGGGATTCGAACCCTGACCTCTGCGATACCGGTGCAGCTGATTTTTTCAGGCTTTCTTTTCGCAACTGCATAAGTTGCGTTAATAACTGCGAGGATCTTCTTGACATTTATTTCTTCATTCCGCAGTTCAAATATATGAATTTCATATATTCATAATTTCATCTTCATCTTTCCCCGGTATATTACGAACCAATTTAATGACCAGCTCCCAGTTGGCTTGATAGCTCAATTGGTTAGAGCGCTGCACCGGTATCGCAGAGGTCAGGGTTCGAATCCCGGCAAGCCTGATTTTTTCAGGCTTTCTTTTCGCAACTGCATAAGTTGCGTTAATAACTGCGAGGATCTTCTTGACATTTATTATTATTATTATTATTATTATTATTATTATTATTATTATTATTATTATTACTCCAGCACCATCCTGGTGGGAAACTCGCCTCCTTTGTCTATCCACTCTTTCCTGGGAAGATCTGCTTCTTTCGGAATAGTCTCTGTTGGCAAAGGGGTCATAAATTTGCCACGTTAAAAGGCATACCGGTGTGAGGAACTGGGTATTAAATAAGACTTCGGATGGGTGTAGTAACTGGCTTTCCACTTTGTTATGCGTTTGAGGGATTTTTTTGAGATGGTCCCAAAATCTATAGCATACGGTCGACTAGGTGTTTTTAAAAATTCTCGGTGCCTTTACAATGGTCTTCGGAACTCGAAATTCTTGTTTTGTACCGCTCAATTGGTTTTTCCTCGCCCTTTCAGTAAATGCTCACCACCGCTTTTAGGACGTTTATAATGGTGTTGCGATTGTGATATTTACTCGAATAGCGGCGTGTTAGTGAGTTCAGTGACCCGTTTAAAGGGACACTGTCACGGGGATTTTTACGTTTTGGGGTGAAAATGTGCTAAAATTTAAATTAAATGCCTTTTCACGTACACAGAATACTCCTTGAACGTCAAGAGAAGGAAATCGAATGATTTTCTCAAAGGAAGAACAAACTATAGTCAGTTACTGGCGATTCTTCCACAAAACAAAGGAAAAACTTGAAAACATCGACTTGATGTTTCAAGTTGCAACCATTTCCATCTTAGCGATCCGCAACCAAACACACATAATTATAGTCTCAGAGAACTGGTAGGGTAGTTTTAAACGAGACTCAACCAGTATTTTCGGGTTTCCTCCCATTAGAATATGTCTCTTAGCCTTTTAAAGTTATCCTAAAAATTGGTGACAGTGTCCCTGTAAGGTGATTCCATCGAAAAAGAAGTTGTAATGAGAATTTGCTGAAACTTTGCACAGTTACTAATTACACCTAGTACATTAAAAAAAATAAAATAAAAAGAAGGGGTCACCGTGTCCGATTTCCCGCTACGGGGTTGTAGTATATAGGTACTTTGCTATCCTTAGACAGCAGTATTAAAACCTATCCTTGTACTAGAGACACCCATTACTTCACCAAAGTTATTACTAGCAATGAAATATAAGCATTATTCTTATGATAGAAGAAAAACGTTACAGTAAAACGTATTAAAATTGCCGTAACAACTAAACTACTTTGAAATAATAGGCAAATCGAGCGTCTGCACGGTTGCAGTGAAACGCCTAAAATCTGACTGTAACAGTGAATCAACCGGAATATTTCAAAATTGAATAACGAAAAATTCTTCTAATTTGAATATATCATGTAAAGTCGTATTTTCCTTAAATAAATGGAATAAAAAGGTGGGGTCACTGAGTTCGTTTGGGAGAAAACGACCATTTATTTCTCTGAACAGCTCAGCTTCCATAGGAAACCTATCAAGTTCCGAACGCGTGCGCGCTCGTGCGCGCGCTAATCACGCAAAAAATGATGCGCAGAAAGGATGCGCAATGCAATTGAATGGAATCGCCTTAATACACCATTTAGAACACCATCGTGTTTTGAAACCGGAAGTAAGTTCTGTCTGTATGTTTCAGCCGTAAATGACTGAAACAAGTGGGAATCAGTAATACAGGACAGGTATGTATGTGTACTCGGGAATATCTAAACTTAGCTTGTATTTCACAGCATTCTTTGTTTCTATATTACCCCTGGCGAGAGTAGATTTGAGACGTTTGACGACTAATTATGACTGGCTCTCGCGACGGTTGACGGTAACAATTTTCCTTATTGGACGGTTGACGGTTAATTTTTAGGCCGTTTGACGGCTGACGGTTAACCCCATTATGACCGTCAGTAAAGGAGTCCCCCCCCCCCAATAATAACAACAACAAAAAGTTGAGCAGATACAAGATATAAAGTGCCGCTGCAAAGATCATGTTTGTTTGCATTCTCTCCACAAAATGTCCTTTCGCAAGTGTACATTCATCACATCACAACATAAATAATGTCCTGTTGCCAATGTGTGTTTACATTTTTTATGCTCTGTCTTCCATGAAAACTTTTCCATCTTGGTCTGAAAAAAAAAAACAAGCATATAATACCAACGTCGACAAGCACCTCTTGGATCCAAATTTTGTATGACTGCCAACACTTGGAAACAAAGGCAAGTAAGCATTTTTTTGTTCTCGTTAACAAGGAAGGGTGTAAGGTGGTAAGATCTGAGACAGGTTACATTTTGAAAGCATTTAGTAAGACTATAACATTTTTGACAAGAATTATGTTAACACTGAAAAAAAAAGTTGATGATCCTACGCTAAAAAATGCACACTTATCAGAAACTACCCTGCCCCCAGCATTTCTGGGGCAAAGACAACACCTAAAAGTAAAGCAGGAAAGCAGGGATTATAAAAATTATTTGTAAAAAAAAATTCTTAAGTCAAGTTTGATTGCCCTGCGCCTGTGTCTATTACAAACATCATTTTCCTAGTATTAGCATAAAAAATTGTGAACTCTCGTGACTGCCAATTTTGGGCCAATAATATTTTTAATTCTTGTCCATGACTATAGTAACTGTATACTTTTATGTACTAAAAACAGATCAGAGTTAGCAATGGTATATCCAGATGAGCTTATAGGGGAGGTGCCCCAAGGAAAAGAGGGTGGGGAATACAAAAATGTTTCGGAATAAAATAAATTCCCTCGGGGTTACACTATAGCAACAGATAAAGAATTGACTGACAACTAAAAACAAAAAAATAATAATTTAGAAAATATACAACTATAGAAATATCCCAAATGGTTCTTGCTCATCAGGGAATGTTATAATAAAGAGTGAAAAATCTAATTGCTAAAAATTTATAATTTTCAAAAATTTACACTTTAATGTTTCCAACTGGTTCTTGCTCGACATAACAACAAATAGTCTTTATAACAGAGAGTGAAAAACCGTAAAACACATTAAAATAATCCACACGTTAAAAATTTACTGTCAAACCGCACATTTTTTACCACCATAAAATGATACATAAAGAGATTGTGGAAATTACAAAAGGCAATATAAACTGTAACTCTGTAAACCATGCTTACAAAAAGTCATGCATTGGGTTAATCTACAAAAACGGGTAAAGAAAGTGAGCTTACATCTTGTAGTTAAAACTTGTGTACCGGGACAGTAAGATACCATCTGGCCCCAGCTGTTCAAAAGTTGGATAGCGCTATCCACCGGATAAATCTCCAGGGGCGGATCCAGGAATTTCTGAAAGGGGGGTTGTACACTATTGTAGTAACCTTTAACGCCAATGGTGTGGAAGGCGAGTTATGGCCCCGTGCCTCTGGCACGAGCTCTTAACAATAACAAAAAAAAATGCTGCTCAAAGGGGGGGTTGCAACCCCCTCAACCCCTCCCCTGGATCCGCCTCTGATCTCTATCCAGTGGATCAGTAATAACGCAGTTGGTTTTCCTAACACTTATCCACTGGATAGTGATTTATCCAGTGGATAGTGCTATCCAACTTTTAAACAACTCCCAGGGGGGCTGAACAATAAACTGTAGAATTTCCATGATATTTGACATGGTACGAATAAAGGCCAGTTAAGACTTATTCGCCAAAAACAGTCTACACGTATCAGGAAATTATCACTTCCCTGCCACCCGGTCCAAGCCAAACCATATATCTACAGAAAGCCCAGAAATCGCCTTTTTACCCCTTCATAATTTCTTTTCGGACCGGGTGGCATGAAACTTGCCCTAAGTTCCATGGGCAAGGTGTTCAAGATTTTCGAGTCACGTGTCCTGAACCGAAAAAAGCCTAAAACTCAAAGGGCATACAGTTTTCGTTATTGAACAGTGCAAGCATTTAACGATCATCAAGATGCAAAACGAGACGTACCGATTTTTTAAAATTCGCATTATCATAGAAGCTATGACGTCATAAGTACGTGTATTTGTACATTTTGTACTGTAGCTTTTCTATTCTTTGTAAAAACAGTAATTACTTACGTCAGATTATAGACCCATTATAAAGAAGGCTGAATCACCTTATTGGTGAGACAGTATTTCGAGGGGTTTTATTTTCGCGATTTCAATAGGCAAATATGAAAAAGGGGCAAAAAAGTAGTTAAAAAGGGAGAGGATTTTTATTCGCGGGTCTTTAATTTTGCGTTTTTTTTGTTTTGTTTTGTGTTGTTTTTTTTTTGTCACAATCGCGAAAAACGCGAAATTAAGTACCAATAAGGTATGTCCGATTTGCAGAAAAAATCGGAACTCTATCTCCCCTCTTCCGAGTGCCAGTCCCGCGGTTGGGGACTGGCACTAACTACGCACGCACAATGTCGATTTTCAAAATTCAGATGTTTATTCTCATACATTACACCAAACTAGCGGCACAAAACGCTGGAAAACAGCACCTGACAAAATACCATCCACAAAAATCCCTTAGCAACAACGCCAGATCTGTAGTTAAGGATAAATCTAGTTTCCATTTCTCGCAGATGTGAAAAAAGCCATCTGCCTAGCAGCACACGTGCAGCAGCCATCACTACTTCTTCTTATTCTGTTCTCGCGGGCATTTTCGCTTCTGAACCAATTACATCGCTGGAAACCTGATAAGTGGTTTTTGAGCAGCACATGCGTTCTTCATTTTTCGCCAGTCATTGGGTTAAGATGCCATACCTCTTCACCGAGTTCAATAAGCAATATGGCGGACGAAGGAGGTGTTACAACTACCACAACACGCAAATGCACTTGTAGTTGGTGCGATGTTCTATGGATCGTCACCACCAAGGAGGGATGGCTCAAGCTGGTTGAAGCCATCATGACATTCCTAACAATCGTAATTTTGGAGAGTTTTCCTTATGAGCTCGACTCTAAATCTCCCTACAAATTTCTGGTCTTTGTGGCTACAGCTGCGCTCATATTTGTGGTCTTGCACATCATTCTTCGCATGACTCACTTGTTTGAGAAGCTCCCTTCAGCGTTGAGACATCCTGTCCTAGGGCTGGTTGGCTGCTTTCTTGTCGCCTTATGTCTATTGATCGGTTCAGCCATCGTGTATGCGAAAGGCGACAAGTATTATGTTTCAGAGATGGAGGCTTCAGGCATTTGCGGTTTCATATCCACTCTTCTGTTCTTCTGTGAAGGGATCTACTTTGTCTTTCTTTATCGCAGGGTGACAAGGCGTCGTGCAGAGGAAAAAATATCTAAAGAAATTCAAGCTGATAATTTCGCGAGGCCTGCTAAGCCCGAGTATGTTTGAGTCTCGAAAATCATTTTATCGGGTGAGTATAGTAAATTAGCATTATTTTTCTAAGTAAGAGTTATCAAGCTCTAACAATGCTAACAATGGAACATTTCGCAGTGGAACCCAATCGAATTCATTCAAATGACTGGATTCAGCAGGCGAACACAGCCAAACAATAATATTATTTTCAATGTTCGGGCACAATAAAATGCAGTAAAGTACATCTTCGATTACGAGTTTTAATGGTAAAGCGTGAGCATTAAAGATAAACTAACTTTTAATTCAGGATTTCGAGTCGGATTTCGAGTCAGGATTTCGCGTCAGGATCTCAAGTCAGGATTTCGAGTCAGGATCCTATATTCCAAGACAGTTCTGTCTTAAAACATTATGAATGTATTATGTTGACACGACCATTCGATATCACTGTTTCATTTATCTCCGGTGAGGTATATGAAACGATTCACAGACCTTTTGTATCTTTTGTTTGTCACTAGTTCACCGAAACGTACGTTAAAGAACTGAAACCGTAACTTTTGCCTCGATCTAGAGTGTTGAAGCTGAAATATCTGACATTAGAGGCCAGTACTCAAATCCGAAGATTGAGACAGTGATTTTCAGGGCTCGAGACTAGCGGTAGCCAACTAGTAAAAATGCCGGTTTGGCTTGTAAGTTTTCGCTCTCACTAGCCAATTTGGCTAGTGAAAATTTCAAAGCACTGGTGAACCGGACAGAAAGGAAACAATATTACTGAACAAAAACTAATGCTTAGTCTGTGAAAGGATATCATCTTGTTAGTATGGTATTGGTTTCGTCTTCTTAATGGTTTTATTCATACTAATTCTTGTCTTGGCAACGTTTCTCCGCATCTTAGTCCCTTTGTACGATATTAGTCGTCTTCAAAACGTTTCTCCAAACTTTTCCTTGAAAGTTAAGTACGTTTGTACGTTCGTTCAGTCGGTACGTGCGTTTGTGCGTTCGTACGACATTGATCTAGTTCGTACGTATGCGTACGATGTTAGTTTTGTTTTTCCAGCGTTTGTCTGGACGTTAAAGACCCATTGGCATTTACAGTGATGCACTGCGCATTGTTTATTTTGATTCGACCAGATGGGCCGCGATCTCTCGGGAGGAAAAATTACGGCCTCTCATCTCCAAGAAGAAATAAACGCTAGGTTTGAAATTTCGATCGTCAGTAACTTTTTAGTCCCAAGAAGCGGCCCTGTCAGATATCAAAAGGCCGACAAACACTTGTACGGACTTTATTTTGGGCCGCTCAATCCCCCTGCGTGTGTAGCAGAAGCCGAGGACATTTTCTTCGCCTCCAAAAATCCCGTCGAAAAAAGCAAATTTAACGTCGAAGACGCGGGAAAATTTTTCCTACTTTCACCGACAGTTTAAGGTCGATGCGAGCAGGGAAGTTTTCTGTATAAATAACATACACTTCCAGTCGGCTCTTTTTCTGTCCGTTGCATCTAATTTGCATCGGGCATAATTTCAAATGAGCTCCCCCGGGGCTGTTTTCGGCCAGTCACTTTCGAAGCTCACATCGAAAAAATTTCGACGGCTAGAGACACGGAAAACCTCCTTCAACTTTCGCCGAAAGTTTTATTTCAATGCAGAACAAAACGAAACCGCTAACGAGCTGAGAGGTTTTGTCATTGTTCATCTACATTTTGCCGTTTAGACAGTACTTTGTTCAGATCGGTCGGTCACGTATCGATGTTAAAGTTTAAATGAAATCTCAACTCACGTCACAGTAAACTAAAAAGTGATAACAAAACGAATTAAAAATAAATTGTGAAATACAGGGCGTAATGGAATAGAAGTATTTCATTTACATGAAAGACCGAATTTGTGAGCCAAACCCGAAGGTTGTAGTTTCTGGTCGGCCGCCCTCGAGCCTTTGGCGGTATAGCTCCACGGAAAAGTTCCAATTGCGACCAAAAATGGCTTCTACCACATCACAAGGCGAAATATCACGTAGAATGTACGTTATATATTTCTTTGCGCTTCACAGGCGACAAAAATTGGCCGCAAATTGCGCGTTGGAACCGGATTACTTTGGACCTTTCTTACAGTACAGTCGCGATGGTTGAGTATTTTCGTGGTTCACGAAATTCAAGTACGACCGTGGTGCATTATGGAAAGTGCCAATGGGTCTTTGAGTCGTTCTTACGATATTAGTCGTCTTTACAACGTTTCTTCGTAGTCCTGCCTTCTCAATGTTTCTTGGTACGTTAGCACGTTCGCACTGTCTAAAAACCAAACAAATGAATTTGACAAAATCTCTCGGAACTTTAAAGTTTCTCTTTTTACCACTGAAAATGTACATGTCAGCTATTAGCAATCAAATATCATTGATCTTTCTCTCGAGTTTGACGTTTAATGTTTGAGGTCGTCACAAACATATAGCAAAGATATTAGAGTTACTGTTCTAATAATGCTAACTACCGTGTAGCACCAGGAACCATAATCGGGGACGGAGACCGTAAGCGCGGGATCCACGCGGCCCCATCGAAAAAGACAAATGTGCTATTTTTAGAGAAAATTGCGCCACCCTCAACGTCATAAACGCCCGTGGGTACATGCAAATTTGCGTACAACGAGGGTGCGCTCTATATGATAGATAACCGAGGAGGCGCATAGCGCCAAAATGGCTATAATTATTTGATATCCAGCAAACGCGAGTAGAATAATTGTTTTTATTATTAAAAACGCAATACTAACGTCTATAAAGTTAAGAAAGAGAAAAAAAAGAGGGAAAGTCCGAGATAAAAGGGAGCAAGAATCGATCCTGATCACATGACTGACTGAAAGAGGCGCCAAAACCTTGCGAAGTGTTACAGCCAGGGCGGGAAAAGGTTGGGCGATGAAACGAGCGCGTCCGAGCAAAAAGGTGTGATGCAGTGGACTGGGATCAAATTCGGTGCTATTTCAAAATGGTTGCTTCCTTGGGTTTCCTCCATAATCCTGGTAATCTATGAAGTTCCTGAAAAACGCCGAGTTTGGTTTATCTTTTCTTCGTCTTATCCGCCTTGATCGATGCTAAAAAACTGCCGTAAGACTGTCTCAAAACAAGCAGAGTAAAGTAAAAAGATGGAAAATGGCGTTTGGATGACGCGTGGCATGACGCGTACTTATAATGCGTGCAGCTCGTGCAAGGTTAACCAGGACACCTCCCTGGTTAATTAATAAAATCAACATCAACATCAACACCGCGCTTCTTCTTCTTTTTCCCCAAAACCTCTCCTATGCTTGCCTGTTTCTTTAGGAACTACAAATAGAATTGCTCCTCAGTTTAGACGGTTTTCTTTGCTATGTTTTTGTGAGATAAAGGGAGGAGAGATCTTTAAACTTAATTTCAGGACACACTGGTTAATTAATTAAATCAACATCAACATCAACACCGCGCTTCTTCTTCTTTTTCCGCTAAACCTCTCCTATGCTTGTCTGTTTCTTTAGGAACTACAAATAGAATTGCTCCTCAGTTTAAACGGTTTTCTTTGCTATGCTTCTGTGAGATAAAGGGAGGAGAGATCTTTAAACTTAATATCACTTTTAATTTGTTTACATACAGTTGACGACGTTGCGACGAATCATCGCCATGGCGCGTTGCAAGGAGGCAAAGTTTAAAGTTGCAAAACGTCACTATCTCCAAATATCTCCAGCTAATTTTTTATTATGGAGTTATATAAAATTTATCGACCTTTAAAATATGCAAGATTTAGGGTGGAGTAATTTGGAGATTTGTAAAAGAGACGATGAAAGACAACCATGTCATGTTTTGCAGCAAGAGTAAGCATTCGACACCCTCAAATTGAACTCATTTTTAGCCAACTTACTGTGAAGAAGATTGACTAATATGCACGCAGAAATAAACATTTTTAGCTGTGAGCCAGGACTGTGAAAAAACGTTTTAATCATAGTGCACGGCTGACTGAAAAATAAAGAAAGAAAATGAGATTTCCGGTTTGTTGAAAGGTAAATTTTGATGGCTACCAAACGCACCGGAAGCGCGGAAAGAGCGCTCGTGCCAGTCCTTCTCCGCATCACACATCGCTTGAAGAGCGGACTGCTCGTTGCATCGCCCAACCTTTTCCCGCTCTGGTACTTAGTTACGGTCTCCGTCCCCGATTATGGCTCCTGGTAGCAGTAAATTTTTGCAGGAGTTTAATTTTGCGAACGGGCAATTTTTTTTGTTCTGCCGTAGAAACTAATTTTTGCTATTGGTAAAAACTGGTTTTTCTTGTTTTGCGATTTTCAGGAAGTCGCCTTCTATTTGGAATTATAAAATTCTTGTTTTTTGACTACAAACAGGAGCCATAATCGGGGACGGAGACCGTAAGCGCGGGATCCACGCGGCCCCATCGAAAAAGACAAATGTGCTATTTTTAGAAAAAATTGCGCCACCCTCAACGTCATAAGCGCGCGTGGCTACACGCAAATTTGCGTTCAACGTGGATATGACCAAGATGGTTATAATTATTTGATATCCAGTATGCCCGAGTACATAATGGTTTTTATTATTAAAAACGCAATCGCTAATTGCTATGAAATCAAGAAAGAGAAAAAAAAGAGAGAAACTCCGAGATAAAAGGGAACAGGAATCGATCGCGATCACATGACTGACCGAAAAAGGCGCCAAAACCTTGCGAAGTGTTGCAGCGTTTCTTTGCGGAGCTGAATGAATCAATGAAACTGCTCCGAAGTGAACGTACAAGCACAAGGTTTGGGAAAAATCTTCCAATTATGGGCTCTGAAATGTGGCACGTGTTTGAGTTTTCCTGAAAACTGTTGGAATCGTCGTTCAAAGCGGATTGAAGCTGTACGATCTCACCGTTATGGCTGCTGGAGTTCAAATGAAAGAGTTTGTAATCGCTCCGTTCGCACAACGCTGACAACGGAGCCATCATGCGTTTGTTTGATCGAACTGAAGGCAGAATTTATAATTAAGCTTGAACGATAATTTCTATGCAGCTCACCGAAACAAGACTACGGAGGTGAGGAACATTAGAATTCACCATCTTACTTTTTAAACGCAAACCACAAAACGGAATTGTTCTCAGTTTAGAGCCCACGGACGGAATGGTAAAAACAACACTCAAACAAATGTGAAAGCGATTCAACGTATTTTACATGGCATCCGACTTATGTCTAAATGTCTGGAGCTGCTCAAGGGAACACAGATAGAGCCACAACGAGTACAGGTAAACCAGTGTCAATTTTGCGTGGTATAGCCAAAAAAATGTCGCCTTTTCTGGTACTGAATTTGTCTAATGCTTTTTGTTCAGACTGCTGCATGATTTTTGTACTGACTCGCCATAAAAAGGGTGACAATTTTTATTAAATGCCTCTTTCCTATTTTACTGTGCTTATTTTGTCTTGTGTCGATATTTCCGACTCAAAGCCTTCCGTATAAAACCAACTGTTTGTGAAATTTTAAGAACAAGTGATTGAGTTGACGATGAAAGAAATTGTAAACACAGCGCTAAATGTTTATATTTCTATTTCTACAGTTTCTGTTCGTCCTAAGAAATCAAGCATTTGTGTCTCAGTGACGTTCAGTTGTAATTTCTCCTTAATTTTGCTTCGATACAAAGTGATTTTTCTCGCCGGGTTGCTGGCGGAGAAAAAAATCAAGCTCACTCTGTCGTTGAAACCCTTGCAATGTCCACTGCGCTATGTATCCCTTCTAGGTTCGTAAATTACCCAGTAAGTCATATTCAGTACTAGGGCAGCATGAAGTTTCACTTCATCTTTCTCCTTCTCATCGACGGAAGTAGTTTTTTCTTGGTGTTTTTCCAGTTCTCTATTTTGTCGACGATTGATAACGCACGGCGAGAGTATTTGATTGAAAACAAAGCGCGCTTTTCACTGTTCTTTGTCTTCATTATAAACATTTCGGTCATTTCGGTAAAGGCGGGCATTATTTCAGAAAACATACGCTGCGAAATCTCGGCAAACGTTTTCTTTAATGATTCGGTATTTGAATCTATGTTACTATTTTTCTTACTGCGGAAATAGTGACAACGATTTATCAGTGCGTTACTTCTCTTTACAACGTGCTTGGAAAATCATTTTACAGTCTTTGCGGCTGCCCTTCAATCTCTGTACGTCCTCAGAGGAAAGACATTTTCGGGATGTATTTTCCCTTTTCCTGCCTGATTCGCCTTCAACTGATTTTTTCGTCGTTCGACGCCTTTTTGGCCCGCAAAACGTTTGTTCCGTCTAACGGGGAAATCCTCGTCCGACATGTCCGACGCATCTTCGCTACAGGATTTTTCTAAAATATTCTCACTTCCATCATCGGAATCACTTGTACAATCCTCGTATCCAGAGTCACTATCCAAAAAGTTCTCCTCAAGGGCTTGCCTTAGATTTGGAATTGTCACTAATGACAAAAACTGGATTTCTTCATCTCCAACGAAGGTAATTTCCGACGCCATTTTGTTTGTTTTTCTTTGCACGGCATCCTCGCAACATACACGCGTGTTTCACGCGCGCGATGGCGCAATTTTTTCTAAAAATAGCACATTTGTCTTTTTCGATGGGGCCAGCCCCATCACTGAAAATGGTATTCAGTTACGGTCTCCGTCCCCGATTATGGCTCCTGGTACAAACAATAGAATGCAGGTGAACAACATGCAGATGTATAACACATTAATCAGTTTATCAAGGTAGTACCTTCAGACGATCCTTTTCTTTAAAGTAAAGACATTGTTTGTGTATAATTTCGGCAGTGGAGTAAATTTTTGCGGGGAAAATTTTTGCGGAAATTTTTTTTCGCGGGAAATTTTTTTTTGCGGTCACGGCACAGATTTTTCAAAATTTTACTTTTTCGCTCTTTGGTTAGAAAGGTATTAATGTTGAAATTGCTGAAAAAATTTTCACAAAATTATTAAAAGAACGCGAGATATGCCAAAAAAAAAATGATTTGGAAGCCCAGTTACTGAATACCCAAAGGTGCCACAATCCTGCGGATTGCCATAAGCCCAGCGGCCTGTTGACTTCTTCCGCGGGGAAAATTCATCTGGAATCTTGAATTATGGAAATTTGCATATGTGAATGTTTTGTTTACGTAGCATTCGCAGCAGTTTGGCAAAATGGCAAAACGATAAAATAACAAAATTTTGAAATCAAATAAAAGATTTTGTCAAACGGGTCCATCATGATCACATTTTTTTTTCTATGGCGCTCGGTAAAATATGCAGACTGCAGTCTTCAGTGACACGCAGTGGTCTTTCCGGTCTGGTGCAAAAATAAATTGTGTTGTGGAAGGATACGTTCGTGCTTAAAGCAAAATCATCCCAGAATTTAAAGCCCCGATGTCGCTCCCAACAAATGAGTTAATGTGGTTTTAGCAGGAGCCCATTAGAATGTTAGCGCGCGGTATTAAAATTATTGATAGCGAGTTTCTTGCAGGCTTTTTCGGAGCCAAAATTTCGAAATACTGTCAAGCTATGGGAACTATCGCCTCACCAAAATATAAAGTGTTATTTCGTTAGTAATCGAACCTTTGCAGTAATTCACATCAAACTAATTTATTAAAGTGTGTAGTGAAGAACGTTGTTCGTTTCACCCAGCGAATTCAGTCTTATCGCTTGACGCACTGAAACCATCTGGAATGCATATGGATTATCCACACATGTCTGAAAGGTTTTCCCATTGTAAAAAAAATCTATTGTGTTCTGGCTTTCCTTTTTTCCGCGAATTTCATATACCGCTTTGTCGAGAGACTCTTTAAGAGGTTCCTACGTTGTGTTCTATTGGTCGA
Source organism: Siderastrea siderea (assembly GCA_964030785.1). Classification (NCBI taxonomy): domain Eukaryota; kingdom Metazoa; phylum Cnidaria; class Anthozoa; order Scleractinia; family Rhizangiidae; genus Siderastrea; species Siderastrea siderea. The sequence continues at coordinate 3,750,509 of OZ034970.1, forward strand.
CAGCATGACCGCGTTGACAACTGCTTTAACAAGGTGCGAAAAATATCGAAATCTTTCGGTGCCCAAAACTCGAGTTTTGTTTTTTTGCGTCCAAATTTATCAGATTTGAACGAAATTTGGCCCAAATGTTTGTCACACATCAACGGACCAAGGTGTTTGAGGCGTTTACGAAATTCCTAATATTTTTCTTGTGTCATCCCAGTGCATGACGGCCATAAAAAATATTTCAATTGTCTAACTTAACAATTTACAATAGATTTTCCCGGGAACCAATGGAAGTAACGAAAAAGCCTCACACATTCAACCTCGTTCCCAGGGTCTCTCTCTCCCCGCCCCCCAGAGCACTGGGGGGCGGGGAGAGAGAGACCCTGGGAACGAGGTTGTCACACATTTTGTTAGCCTATCACCTCCTGATTGATATAGTGCAGCTTACTTGGATGTACGTGATAACGCGAAAACACGTAATTCACTTTGGCGAACTCAGTTGGTTTTGCGTTTGACGGCTTGCTCTCTCGTACCTTGACAAAATGGTCTAAAAAAGTACTATTTCACATACTACTTTTAATAACCTTTACAGTAATATATAGTTTTCTACGATCTATTGAACAACAGCGCGCGTAGAGAAGATTTTCCGTAAAACATCCGCGAAGGTTTACAGTAACCTTAAGTCTGGAAGAACTTCATGTCAGCAAATGCTGATTCAGATGTCAACTTCAATCCATTACACGTGTCGAGCCGCTAGTGTAGTGGGCCGGAAACCTACACGCACGTCGCGTTTCAACGCCGCGGGCGATTTTTGCGCCCTCTCGCTTGTTCGTTTCCCTTGACTATCCCTGAGCTGAAAGAGAGACTGCTAGTAGTCTATCAAAACATAGTAAGAACAAGCAAGTATGCTGAGCCACAGGTGAGTAGTGTGAGTGATGTTCTTACCATGTTTTGTCTTCCTTGGTGCGTTATTAGGGTAAACACTCATGGCCAAATGCAATCTACCGTGTAACACTAAATTTTTGCGGGAGTTTAATTTTGCGGATTGGCTATTTTTTGTGTTTTGCGGGAACTAATTTTTGCGAATGGGAGAAACTGTTTTTTCTTGCTGGGATATAATTTTTGCGATTTTCAGGAAGTCGCTTTCTATTTGGAATTCTAACGTTGTCTTTTTTTGAGTACAAACAATCGAATACGGGTGAACAACATGCATTTAATCAATGGAGTACCTTCAGATGATCTTTTTCTTTAATTAAAGATTTTAATTGTCAAATACATGTACCAACTCAGGAGCTCCTGACCAACTGCCATTTCATCGTTTTATTTCTGAATGTTTTGGTTCTAATTTTGTTTTGGTCCTGAACGAAAGAGACGGTTTAAGTACATGTAAATGGGCACCAACATGATTTTACATTTTACATGTGTAAAAGGCGATGTTTGTATATAATTTCGACTGTGGAGTAAATTTTTGCGGAGAAAAGTTTTGCTGGAGATTTTTTCGCTGAACTTTTTTGGGGGGTCGTGAAAAAAATCCGCAAAAATCGCAAAAATTAGAACCCGCAAAAATGTAGTGCCACACGATACTTGTTTTACGCATTGTTTTGATATTGGTTGTCTGTACAAAATTAGTTGTAAATTCTGTGCCATAACCGATTTTTGTCTGCAAAGTTCAAGTTATCAGCTTGTAGAAGTCTGTGAATTTAGTTTTGAATTGCTGAAGTATTTATCCACTTTTGTTGTTACTAATCAGTGTGACTAGTTTCAGATTTTGACTTAAACAATGGGAAAAAAGTTGTCCTGGATGTAAGAGTTATCCCTGCCTGGAGTCTTTACAAGGGAAAAATTTATCCCGTCTGCTCGAATAAGGGACACCCTAGTACCAGTCCCCGGCTGCCAGCTTGTAACATGACCACGAACAAAAGAAGAAGCCTGGAAGTGCTGGGGAAACCTCCCTTGTAACCAGGCCCTAAGTGAGCCTTCTCATAGACTAGTAGACTGTCGAAATTGTGCCATAAACATAAAATGTCCAAAACTTGACATTGAACAACTCGCTTACAGGGTTTCACTTGACTTTTAAGCATTTTATGATGCCAAAAATTTTCAGTGAAGACCTTGGATAAGTAAGTTGAAGTGGACGACTGGGCTCTGTTGACATGTAGGTGATCTTTCAGCAGTAGTGCAATGAGAGTTAATTATTTCGCTGGTTTGACTTTCTTTAGGATGAAGATGGTTTTGCTCGTTGAAAAAGAGGCTACTGGTGAATTCCCGAGAATAGGGTTTCACCGAACCAGTAATCAGAACAAACTACATGCAAAGTAAACATTGTTATCAAGGACATAGTACATAGCTAATATAATAAAATAATAGTATTAACAATGTACCATTTTAGGCAGTGAGCTTAGGCTTGTTGTATGGAGCACCATTTAACTGAGTTATCAGTCTTGAAGTAATTAATCTCTCCACTCCAGTTATCCTTGTGCATGTGGACACGAGATGAGTTTAAACTTCAGTGGTTTCAAGTAAGATCTAATAATATTATATGGATACAACACAGCGTGGTTGCTGAAAGGGGCAGGCTGTTAGAAAGTTAGAAAACAGTAATATCGGTCTAGCCTTATGCACGATTTTCATAATCCAGCACCATCAAAACTTCTTGAAACGTTGGGAGAGTGATTTAACATGTTGGTTAACATGTGGTCCTTCTTAAACAATTATATAATAAAGAATTTTCTTGACATTCCGAACTCCAGTAACTTAACTGCTCATTAACTCAAATCAAAAGTAATCTCTTTTATTCTTACTGTCGATTTAAACCCAAGAACGCAATATCTGGAAGTTCTTTACAACTGTTCTCCTGACGGTTCGCACTGTTTGGATTCTACTGAGTAGTAGTAGCAGTGGTAGTAGTAGTAGTAGTAGTAGTAGTAATGATGATGATGATGATGACGATGATAATAATAATAAGCAAATATATCAACAGGATAACCCTTCAGTGTAAGAGCACTGGTGACATTATTATTATTATTATTATTATTATTATTATTATTATTATCATTATTATTATTATTATTATTATTATTATGAAGTGATGCATGCCACAAAAAATAGGCAAACCTGTTAGATTAGTCACTTTTTTGGCTTGTGGATGAGGAACAAATGTAAAACCTGCAAACTGACAATAGAAGCGATGGCATGCGTGGCAAAGAAATCACTAGCTGTTCGGATGGCCTGGGTCTCTATCGATTTCAATGGGGGTGGTCTCACGCAAATATATAAAAACCTATCTCTTAGATAACAAATTAAGGCAATCTGGAACCAAAAACTGTAAAAAATTTATATTTAATATACATGTGTATTTTATATTTTGATCACGTGACTAACCACGCCCAATTTTGTAAGAAAATCTTTGACTAAAAATTCCCACTTGTTACCGAACGAAATTTTAACCAGTATTGTACCCTACCAATGGCTGTCAGAAGTGTCCTTATAACAGCAGGTGGAATGAGAGGAAACCTTTTAATCCGTTTCCATTAAGACAATGCAACTTTGGAGAAAGACTGGGACTAGTCAAAAACAGCAAATAATAGTAACCAAATGCAACAACTTAAACCATTCCAGCCTGGTTTCTGAATTACTACTCGAGGTAAATGTTTTTATGAAAAGAAGCTTATAATTTCCAGACTCTACAAATAGTGGGAATCGTCAATTTAGGTTTTCCAATGATAAAGGGCGTGGTTAATCACGTGACGAGGTAATAACGAAATATTTTTATTTCATTTGATACTCTGTGTCAGTTCACCGTTCTTTGATCCTTAATTGTGTTTCAAAGCGTGATTTCTAGAAAATAGACTGAATATTCGCCAGTATTTTAGATTCACCTGAGTGTGCTGACGAGCACACTTATCCCAAAAGTGTCATTAGTTTCGCATTCCTTGCATGCTTATGTGATGTAGCAAAGTGTCGAGAAAAAAAGGAAAGAAAGAAACAACCCAGAGACAACAGATGATGAACCATCCACTGCATGCTGCGGGCTATAATATTTCAGTTGTCAAATTAGACTTTTCTTAAGGCCAATTGAAATAAATAAATTATTAATGCCACATTCTACTTTGTTGCTCTGTTCAATTTTGTTGTTGTTTATGATATTTACAACCCCATGAAAGCAGTTTGTATTTTTTGACCACCCAGTTGTCTGCTCCCTTCCGGCTTATTCCATGGACTTTAGGGAGATGGCTTGTTAGAGGGCTTGAAGTAAGCCACGAGGGGCTTAATAGAGCTTCGGTATTAAACTGAGTGATCCTAACAGGTTTTGTCCCAAAAGAATGCTTTAAAGTAACCTTACAGGGGTGCATAACTGCCCTTTGGTCGACAGGGATGCTTTCCCTCTTCATCAGTTTGGTAGATGATCCCATTGTGATCCCATGGTCATCTGGGATATCCCCAGTTTCTGGCCTTGTGTTCACAGTGCCCCACCCCTCCTTTGCTTATGTTTTGGCCCTTTTGGAGTGGGGTGGGGGAAATGAAGCGGGCATAACTTTGAATTAGTTCTTCGTGTTTGTCTGTAACTTACGAAAAAATAAATGAAAATTGAGGGTAGTTTGCTTTGAAGTTCTAATTGTACTGCCAATATCCCTTTCGTCTGATTTGGGTAAATTAAACCAGTTGCGTATCTCTGGGGCACTCCCATGGGAAAGGGGTGGAGATGCTTGCTCTCAATTTTAGGGGACGGGGGTTTAAGTTAGGGATTTGGTATTTGCCTTATGATGTCTACAACAAAGAACTCCAAGGTCAAATTACGTTTGAGCCCTGTCCAGTTTGGAAGTCGCCCCTAGGGATTTTTTTATTGATTCGCATTACGGTCCATACCCTGCGAGTAGATTCGCTTCAATCTTTCTTAGGTAAGTTGGGAACGAGGAAGACTTATCTAGGATAAGAGCGACTCTGCTCGTAAGCTATCTGGTCTATCAATTTATTTACGTCAAATTGTAAAAAACTTCAACATCCTTCCCTACCCACCCCTCTCTTGAGTGCACAAACTGCCAGCTCAGAGGTCCATCTCGGATCACAGGGAACCCACACAAAGTGTGTGACCGTTGACGGTTTGTAATTTCGGAAGTACGTACGGTTCGACCTCATCTCAAAACCCTGGAAGTCGCTAATATTCACCATTAAGAGGCACAGTGACAAAAAACACAATGATTGAGGCAAGATTGCGTTTATTTCGAACGTAAATGTACATATTCGTCACAATGTTTCACGCGATTAGAAACTTTTCGGTTGGTCACAAAGTTCGGTTGAGTATCCTGTGCCAAGCTGCGTGACCCAAGACCAGGACTAGGCAACATGGCGGAACATCAGGACGACGGTTTTATCAAGTTTTCGTTGGATTACATCACAAAGACCTTGATAGGAAAGCTGAAAGTAGCAGAGTTGGTCTTAACTCTCCTGGCTGGAGCATGTGGTTCTTCAGTTGAGTCATGGATTAACACCTGCAGCTGTGCTCCAAAGTTCAGTTTCTTCGATTTTGTCGCATGGACCGCCTTCATTAACGCCCTAATTGACATGATTATTCATCTTCTTGGCTTGTGGGACAGTCTTCTGTGGATTTTCCGTCATCCTGTGGTCTATTTGGTGCTTTGTCTGTTGGCAGTTGTGGGTTTTTTGATCAGTTCTAGCCTTGCTGCTTCGTGTGCCAAAGATTTGTGTGTTGGGAGTAAGAATACGGCCGGTGCAGCAGCATTGTTCGGTTTCGTTAGCTTGGTTGTGTTTGCTGTTGAGGCTTTCCTTCACTTTAGAAACTACAGAAGCATGCAGGACGAAGCTCGGCAACAATCTTCAGGCGAAACTAAGCCTCCAGATTATATCGAGCCTTCCCCAAGCGGAGTTGTATGAAAGAAGTACTCAAGGAAGTAGAAAGTGGTGATTTACACAATTTCAGTGTCGAATAAAGCAACGTGTTTCTCTTTATTTAGCACAGAAAATTACACTCGGTAAAGGCTACTGTAACAGCGACAGGAGAGAGGACTAAAGAGGGAGCCACATAAAATCTTTTGTCGTTATCTAATCTCTTTAATATCGGATAAGTTATAGAATAATAATGCTATGTTGAACAACACTAACTAAAACGCAATTTTAGTTGGCTGAAAGTGAGGCAGTCGTGGAAAATGTCCAGAAACTAATATACCTCTCTCGTTTTAAAATGCATTTTAAGTTACATGTCTTTCATACCTCAAAAATTGTTCACTATTTTTACCAAGTTTTTGTCTTAAATCTTGTGTTCAGTGATAAGATATTGCCCAGTTATAATATATTGCCAGTGAATTTCTCAAACTCATTAACAATTCATAAAGGAAAACAATGGAAATCACTACCGTGACGGTGGTTTGGATACCAGATCTTAATTAGCATAAAGTTTTGCGAACTTCTGCTTTGAATTTCTCCAAGAATTATGAATGGTTTGAGAAGCCATATCATGTACGCGAGAGAGTGTTTCATGAGGTATCCAAACACCTCGAAGTCGGTTAAGAAACTGAACTGCGCCTCGTTTTTTCAACCAGCTTTTAGGTATTTGGATATCTTGATGAAACGCTCTCTCTTGTGTTTGATATTTTACATTACAATACATAAAGATGTACTATCATTAAAAACATGTTATTTAGAAGAAAGAGCAGAATTAAGGCATTGAAAAAATGTTGTTGAAAGTGAAAGTTACTTCTCAAGTTTGTACTATAGTATGTACAATATCTTATTTTTTGCTAGAGCCTATAAAATATTATGAAGTTCTTGCGTATATCAAACCAAGAACAGAAAAGTATTATTATTATGATTATGATTATTTATTTATTATTAGTATTATTGAAAAGCTACGCTTGTAATAAAATGAGATGAACAAAATACAAAAAAGTAATAATAAAGAAATGAAATGGTAGCGAACTTCGAGATCAAACTTCCCTGATAAGCATTACAGTTATTGCTCTTTGGCCTTCAGCAAAACTTTGTTGAGCTTCAAGGCAGGACTACAGCACTTTTGAAGTACAGTACAAGTGAATCACAATAAATAAAATTGACGCTCAACTTTGTGGGAATTTAATTTCGCTCATTACTGACTTCTTGTGTCTCGTGGGAACAATTTTTCGTGAATTTGGATTACAGACTTTACCACTGGGCAGGGTTCAAAATACCAGCCAGCATTTTGGCCACCCTTGCCGGCGATTTTTCACCTAAGAAATCGAAAAAATGCCATCCCATCCCTTGATCGGCAAAATCAACGTCCCTGGAACGTCAGAGTAAACGTTTCATATCAGAAAGCAATACAGCCATGAAACACTTGCACACATACTAAAAGTGAATTGGATGACGTTTTAAAAGCTTTCTAAATAAAAAACAACAACAACAACAACAAAAAATTACAGAATGTTAACAATTACTGTCTCGATTCTTGTGAAACAAGTCTTCGTTTTAGCGACTATCTCTATTTGCCGTCACTTTTTTTTTTCCGGTGTAGTTTCATACGTGATCCGGCAACAACGCGACTTTTTAGGAAATAGGCCAGACACGGGGTAGTAGTGCCGCAGCAATTCAGTTCTCTTTTAGGAACCAGGCAAATTTTCATTCACGATCTCGTGTTACTAATCCGTCTTCAATCCTGTCCCACTTAGCACCTTGTCGCTTTTTTCATGCGCTTTTGCCTTCTCGTCCAATTTAATTTGCTAGAGACCAAAGGAAATGTACCGTCGTGCTGAAAATCACTGTCACTGTTGCGGCATTTATCATTTTCAAAGGCCTGATCTATTTTGTGAAACGCCAGCAAGGGAACCTGCCAGTCCACCGTCGACGACATTTCCATGCTCAAGAGAGATAGAGACTCGCACTATGTCGCAAAAGCAAACATCACTCCTGACGAGGAGTGTAAGAGAGCGAAGACCGAAATCTGATAAATCTAGGTCAAAGAGAGACACTAATCGGGCTTCGCATAACGCCACGTGCTCAGTCAAACAGTAGTACAAATTTTCTACACTCTTCGACCACTTGGGTGGAAAAGGTACATCGATGACATATTCCCGCTGTGGAATGTTGACAAAAACGAGATAGAAGAGTTTATTGTCCTCGCAAACAGTCGCCACCCGACAATAAAATTTACGACTGAAATCTCAGGAAAGAAACAAACTTTCGTGTATACCACTGTTTTGAAAGGCGAAAGATTCAACAAGCAAGCAATCCTTGATATCCGCACACATTTTAAGCCCACAGAAACTATCCTGTACACTCACTTCTCTTCCTGCCACCCAACAGGGGTGTGAAAAAGGTTAGCAAAGGGTCTATCAGAGAAATCTTTCGTTGAGAATATCACCCATTACAATTCACAACACACCTCGCCGTGCGAGAGACTACTACAACAGTCAAGTAGAAAGAATAACGTCCGAAGTCAAATTGAAGTCGGCTCTTCAACAAAGAGAGACAGTGCGGAAGAATTCTGCCCTTTCTAACAACGTACCACCCAGCTGTGCCCAATTTTAAGAACAACCTTATGAGCAAATGACACTTATTTTTAAAAAATCAACCATTGCAAAAAAAATATACAAACACATTAGCACGAGCACATGAGCAGCGTTTCTTGGGATAGGTGCTTGTTCATTCTTGTTGACAGCCGCCGGCTAAAAATCAGCCATGAGAAGAGAAGCCGTCAGATTCAGGCTGAAAGCTCTGATTTTATTTTGAACCGTGCTGGGAACAAATTTTTGTGGATTACTGGCAGTTTTTGCTCAAGTATTTGACACGACTTGTATAGAGCATCAAGGGGTATCATAATTATCCCTTTAAACCCCAATAGTGACAAGCATCTAATTTTTCCTTACAATATCCTTACTTGATCAAACATACAGGTCACGAGAATAACTGGAAATGAGCACCAAACATGAAATGTCTAGGTGTTTGTGCAAATTCTCCTAACTAGTACCATAAGAAACTTGGGGAACACTAAGGAGAACATGCATATTGATATTGGAGCTTAATTAAGTCGTGTGTTATCGACTATAACACATAGCTAAGGACAGGAGTAATTTTGTATGCTATATCTGACTGTACCAAGTAAAACACAGTCAACTGTTGTTTGCTCTTTGGAGGGAGATGATCTCATCTGGCAGACCACAGAGAATCAATTCGTTATGTTGCAGTTGTAGTCTTATTGTAATGAAAAAGGTTGTAAGTAAACTGTCAAACACGAGAAAGAATGTTTCATCACTGAGGATATCCAAACACTGGGAAGTTGCTTCAAAAAAAAAAAAAAGAGGCACATCAGAGCTTTTTAAACCACATTTTGACGTCATCTGTGATCCACTTCTGAACAAACGCACGGCAACATGGAATCTATTTGTTAAGTTGAGCCAAAAGTGTCTTCGCGAGCAACTCGGCAAGTAAATTACCAAGAAAAATCACTTTACGGCAGAGTTAAACTGAGAGAAATTACAATAGCGAAATTCTTGCTGCGTGTTTGATTTCTTAGGACGAGCTTTGTGTTCAAGCAGCTCCTACTGTTCAAATAAAATAGAATGTAATGAAAAATAAGTGAAATGATCGCTTTGTTTTACCATATTCCGGCGCCTGTGAACCTGGAACCACTACGTTTTGTGTTCGTTTCAACTCTAGCAGCTACAATGCTGAAATCATACAGCTTCGATCCGCTTTGGTAAATTGTACGATGAACAAATCAATTTTTCAGGAAACATCAAGCCAATATTTGGAAGACGTTTCCAAACAATCATTCTCGGACGTTCACTTTCAGCTTTGCAAACTTGTAATGTCTTGGCAGGCCGTTTTGGCGCCTTTTTCTTTCAGTCGCGTGATTGATTATTGTTTTTTTTTTCTTTCTTGTTTTTTTTTCCTCGTTCTTTCTTGATTTTTATGGTAAGGGAAGGTAAGTTTTTTATTGGGGGGGGGGGGGGGGGGGGAGGTGGGGCTGGGCTTCGGAGGGGAGGGTCATCAGTAAAACTTGTATGTACGAGCAGAAGTACCAGCCAAGATCAATCCAAATTATGTATTGGATCTGGAGAATCTGTCGCTTGATATCCTCCTCATCTTCGATCATAGCGCAGTCTTCTCCTTTTCTTGCTCTTGTGGCGGTTCTGCTTTCGCATTCGCGACTTCCGCCAGTTTTAGCGCGTTTCCCTGTTTCAGTGGGAAAATGGACGCGACTTTGTCAGCTGAATTTGTCTCGATCCTTCTCCAACAACTCCATGGTTTCGCCGACAGTCTCTTTGATTGATTTCAAACTCTCCAGAAATTCTTTATTCGCATCATGACTAATGATTTGTGTTCAGATTTAATATTACGTCCGTTTGATTCAAACAGCGCATTATCATCTTCAGGTACTTTCGCATTCAGCTCATCGATTTTGACCTTCTGCTTCGAATTGTCATCGATGTTGTTCTTGATTGTAGTAGCGTCATGGCGTTTTTACGTTATAATTGTCCTACATGAATCTTCCGGCAGCCGCTAGATTATCAGAAGTCACAAAAGGCAACTTGTGATTTATTCCTTTCAAAGCCTCACGATCTTCCCACTGGCACTGTCTTTCATTCACGAAACAGCGGCGAAAACGTTCCTTGTAGGGACAAGGGGTCCAAAAAGACAGGTAGAATTTTGGCAGAATACTATTGGGAATTCAGTATATTCGCCCGCTGAGTTTAGGAACCGCCCTAGATCTTCATCTTTCCACTTCTCTGGACTTGCACTGATGCCTCAAAACAGAGTCAGAGGAGGAGCGGGTATCCTTTTTAGAATGGCGAGTCGGCAAACAGCCACAATAGCCACAAGTTTCTCCATCTGACCTCATGAAATCATCGCATTCACCACAAGCACATTTACCTCCTTCAATTCCTCGTATATCCCGGCTTGCCCATCTTCAAGTTTTCACCTTACAATCACGCGCCACGCAATTAGCTGCTTTGTGCGCAGATGGAGCGACCATGAGTGACACTTTTAGTTAGTCATTTTCACTTTTGTCTTGAAAGATGGGGGAGGGGGGGGGGTCAGATGTTTCTGTGTGGGTGTTTGTGAAGGGTCATGCATTAATCCATTCCAGGAAGTGGGAGGGCCACGACTTTTTTCGCCAAAAATTTCTAAAATAGCCCGGCCCACCCTCCCCAATAAAAAACGTACCTTCCCTAACTAGCGACTGCGCACAGATTTGTATTGCTTTATAATTTCAAATTTCAACGGAAACAAAATGGAACTGCGGCATCCTGCCGAAAAAATACTATTTCCGTAAGCTTATGTGAATCTGGTTCAGACGTTCAGTTTTCGCCGGCATTGGCCATGGCTATGTTAGAAAACAATTGGTTTATGCTTTTAGCTGTGCGTACATCGAGTTATGGATGCATTTGGGAAGTTTGGAGAGCGCTCAAAAAGCTAGAGTTGCTCTCGGCTGCGCCTCGAGCAACTCTGATCTTACTCTTCTCTCGTGCTCTCCAAATCTCCTGCGTGCATCCATATGATAACTCGATGAACGCAGGCTAAAGCAATTACTGTACTATCGTGGACAACTCAGTTGTTGTGCTTCAGTTAACACGGTGTCCCTACTGCGCGGAATGGCGGAATGTATATCTCCAAACCCTTAAACATGAAATAACCGAATATCTTAAAATGTGGAATGGCGGAATATCCTAAAACACGGAATGACGGAATATCCCAAAACACAGAATAAGAGATAAATCTAACAATAGGAAAAGTAATAAGCTATGTGGACGATAGTTTTTTTTTTATCATCCTGGAACGCAGTATCATTCTTCCATGACTCATTGAACTTCATCTACCGTCATATTTCTTTCACCATTAAAAAAATAAACTAAAAAATAAAACATGAACTTTATTTCAACACGAATTTTAGAGTAGCCAAAAAGGCTAATATCTCCGTGTAACAAATATACGAAATAAATATCTAGAAAGAAAGATCAAACTAAACACGAAAGTAACACGACAGTAGTTGTCAGATATCGTTTCTTGACACCCTAGTTTCTCGAGACAACCGCATACTCCTTATTAACGTCTATCGAAACTGCCTACTCACACTGACAGATACCTGGATTTTCATTCTCATCATGACAGGAAACAAAAAATTTGTATTGCTGCGACACATACATCGAGCCACAAAAATACCCAACTCCGACACTGGGAGAGACGAAGGAATCAAACGAGTCTCTACCGCATTGGAATCTAATGGGTACCCTGTGAACCTCATTGCCGACATCGAAAGGAAGAGGAGATTTCCACCACCAGTTCCCTCACCTGAAGAACTTGTCAGAATGTTTTTCAAATGGGTCAGACCCACTGCATACACAAGGATTCGCGACCCTTCCGTACATCGAAGGCATCACAAAACCACTGACGCAGTCGCTCAGAAGTCCCTAATAAACCAGTAAAAACACTCCAACAAGAATTTCTGGCTCCCAACTTCCGCCAATGTCCAGAAGAGAAAGTCTGTCTGTTCTTTCTTTATGACTGTTTAAAATCGTCAGGTTGCTTGATCGTTCTTGGGTCACTGTTGAACGAAGCCAGTGTTAATCTCCGAGCAGTCGAAAACGATCTTTCACCAGCTGCACAGGTTGCTGGACTTACCAATGTGAGCATGAGAATGAGCATTAGCATGCATACCGTCCGAATGACTTCTTTTATCATTTTCCGTTCTGGGGTAAGCAACTCTTTATTTTAAACTATGATGTAGCCAAAACAGAAAATCACCATCCTTCAGCAGCACTTTCAAAATTTCCATTTGGGCAGTTAACATTTCGATATCACTGACATCATCACCGTAAAATTTTTCCATAAATTGTATAGCTCTGTGAAGTTATCCAGCGAATTAAGGGCCTCAACTACGCCGCCGGCAACAACAACCATCGCAAGCCTTTACGCTGGGAAGCCTGCGAAGTTAACTTAAGTTCAACTTCGCAGGCACGTCGGCGGTAAAGGCCTACCGGCGGCTATGTCGCAGGTAGTTCGGCGGCAGATGAGAACCAGGCTTTAGCGAGTGTCCATGACAATGAGTAGGATAGGCCTTTGGTTGAAGGCGCTGTATTCTTTTCGCCACACCAGTTTTATGTCCAAGCATGTTGCTGGCTCCATTATAGCATTGTCCCCTACAATCAGTAGCTAATGATAACTGTAGTTTCAATAACACATCTTTTACAGCCGAAACTATTGTCTCCGCGCCGGTCAGGTACATTGTAAAATCCGAAGAAATCTTCATGGGCTGGTAACTCCTTGTCAACCCATCGGATGCAGATGGTTGGTTGTTCCTTGTTACTGATAGCTGTGTATTCGTCGATGGCTATTATTTCGTTTTGAATATCGTGTGAGGTGTATCTGTCTTCTCTCCTTTCTAACCGTTTTAAAAGAAGAGGCCTGTCTTTCCCTCTTATGTACCGGTCAAATTGAAGCTTCAACATCCCCCCGGTCAACCCCCGAGGCATTTGCACTTTTGAAGATTGGCTTGTTCAAATTCCCTCCCCTCGGGGTAAAAAGGTTGTTCAAATGCCCCACCAATTAGTACTAAAATACTCTCCTCAAAGACAAATTTCTTCTTCAAACACTGTTCACGCTTTTCAAAGCGAGATATGCCGTAATGACACCTTCAAACTTCTTTTACAGACCCTCTTGAAAGAGTTATTCACTAACAAAGGCAAAATTAAAATTCTATCTTGGAAATTCGTCAAACCCTGCAAAAACCGAAAAAACTCACGGGTGTATTGCGCTAGAACAAGAGATAAATCTGGTTCAAATTCCCCACCCTTTCAAGGCAACGTTCAAATTCCCCTCTCTCCGGGCACGATTCACAGTCAGATGCTAGCGGTATGCCCGGGGGGGGGGGGGATGTTGAAGCTTCAATTTGACCGGTACATTAGTTTTAGCAACTGAATGATGTTTGATTCGTCATCGGTGTCACCCTGCATGGCCAGTCCTTGCCGCTGGGCAAGTTTTTGCAAACATTCTATAACTTTGATGAAACATGTACAGGTAGACTCTGTTGTCTTCTTTGCTGCATCGCTGGACATTTCAAGTACATTTCCGCAAGTTCCTTTAGGAATAAAGCTAATTTGGAAACGAGAGCCGGAAATACGTCTGCGTTCGCAGGCTATAGTTCTAGCAGCTCGCAGATATGATTTTGCATTTTGTTGCACACAAATGAAACAGAACACAGAATCGTTTTGCTCATTATAGTGAAGCCAGGGAAATTCCGAAAGCCACTTGGATTGAAATGCGCGATTCTGTTTGCCACAAAGCTTCTTTGGAAAGTTGAAATCTGCAGGTTGGAATGGCTCCGTTGTATGGACCCCTAAAGCTTGACTGGCTGTTGATTGTTCAAGCTGTTGTTGGAGTGAGGGAGATGATTCTTGGACATTGTAACTTCCACTTCACTGGTGGAGGTAATTGACTGGCACGATCTTTTGGGCGGAGGCTCTTTTAAAGAATATAAATGGAACGTTCTTAGGACCAAATCTTTTAAAAAATATGTCACATGACAAAGTGACAGGAATTCTTTACTTTTATCAGGAGCCATAATCGGGGACGGAGACCGTAACTGAATACCATTTTCAGTGATGGGGCTGGCCCCATCGAAAAAGACAAATGTGCTATTTTTAGAAAAAATTGCGCCATCGCGCGCGTGAAACACGCGTGTATGTTGCGAGGATGCCGCGCAAAGAAAAAACACAAAATGGCGTCGGAAATTACCTTCGTTGGAGATGAAGAAATCCAGTTTTTGTCATCAGTGACAATTCCAAATCTAAGGCAAGCCTTTGAGGAGAACTTTTTGGATAATGACTCTGGATACGAGGATTGTACAAGTGATTCCGATGATGGAAGTGAGAATATTTTAGAAAAATCCTGTAGCGAAGATGCGTCGGACATGTCGGACGAGGATTTCCCCGTTAGACGGAACAAACGTTTTGCGGGCCAAAAAGGCGTCGAACGACGAAAAAATCAGTTGAAGGCGAATCAGGCAGGAAAAGGGAAAATACATCCCGAAAATGTTTTTCCTCTGAGGACGTACAGAGATTGAAGGGCAGCCGCAAAGACTATAAAATGATTTTCCAAGCACGTTGTGAAGAAAAGTAACGCACTGATAAATCGTTGTCACTATTTGCCCAGCAAGAAAAATAGTAACATAGATTCAAATACCGAATCATTAAAGAAAACGTTTGCCGAGATTTCGCAGCGTATGTTTTCTGAAATAATGCCCGCCTTTACCGAAATGACCGAAATGTTTATAATGAAGACAAAGAATAGTGAAAAGCGCGCTTTGTTTTCAATCAAATACTCTCGCCGTACGTTATCAATCGTCGACAAAATAGAGAACTGGAAAAACACCAAGAAAAAACTACTTCCGTCGATGAGAAGGAGAAAGATGAAGTGAAACTTCATGCTGCCCTAGTACTGAATATGACTTACTGGGTAATTTACGAACCTAGAAGAGATACATAGCGCAGTGGACATGGCAAGGGTTTCAACGACAGAGTGAGCTTGATTTTTTTCTCCGCCAGCAACCCGGCGAGAAAAATCACTTTGTATCGAAGCAAAATTAAGGCGAAATTACAACTGAACGTCACTGAGACACAAATGCTTGATTTCTTAGGACGAACAGAAACTGTAGAAATAGAAATATAAGCTTAAGCATTTAGCGCTGTGTTTACAATTTCTTTCATCGTCAACTCAATCACTTGTTCTTAAAATTTCACAAACAGTTGGTTTTATACGGAAGGCTTTGAGTCGGAAATATCGACACAAAACAAAATAAGCACAGTAAAATAGGAAAGAGGCATTTAATAAAAATTGTCACACTTTTTATGGCGAGTCAGTACAAAAATCATGCAGCAGTCTGAACAAAAAGCATTAGACAAATTCAGTACCAGAAAAGGCGACATTTTTTGGCTATACCACGCAAAATTGACACTGGTTTACCTGTACTCGTTGTGGCCCTGTGTTCCCTTGAGCAGCTCCAGACATTTAGACATAAGTCGGATGCCATGTAAAATACGTTGAATCGCTTTCACATTTGTTTGAGTGTTGTTTTTACCATTCCGTCCGCGGGCTCTAAACTGAGAACAATTGCGTTTTGTGGTTTGCGTTTAAAAAGTAAGATGGTGAATTCTAATGTTCCTCACCTCCGTAGTCTTGTTTCGGTGAGCTGCATAGAAATTATCGTTCAAGCTTAATTATTAATTCTGCCTTCAGTTCGATCAAACAAACACATGATGGCTCCGTTGTCAGCGTTGTGCGAACGGAGCGATTACAAACTCTTTCATTTGAACTCCAGCAGCCATAACGGTGAGATCGTACAGCTTCAATCCGCTTTGAACGACGATTCCAACAATTTTCAGGAAAACTCAAACACGTGCCACATTTCAGAGCCCATAATTGGAAGATTTTTCCCAAACCTTGTGCTTGTACTTTCACTTCGGAGCAGTTTCATTGATTCATTCAGCTCCGCAAAGAAACGCTGCAACACTTCGCAAGGTTTTGGCGCCTTTTTCGGTCAGTCATGTGATCGCGATCGATTCCTGTTCCCTTTTATCTCGGAGTTTCTCTCTTTTTTTTCGCTTTCTTGATTTCATAGCAATTAGCGATTGCGTTTTTAATAATAAAAACCATTATGTACTCGGGCATACTGGATATCAAATAATTATAACCATCTTGGTCATATCCACGTTGAACGCAAATTTGCGTGTAGCCACGCGCGTTTATGACGTTGAGGGTGGCGCAATTTTTTCTAAAAATAGCACATTTGTCTTTTTCGATGGGACCGCGTGGATCCCGCGCTTACGGTCTCCGTCCCCGATTATGGCTCCTGCTTTTATAAATAATTCAATTAGAATAGATTCCTTGCAAGCCGACATTTTACAGGTGCAGAAATTGTACGGAGTTCACTAACCTGAAAAAGGTTTTCCATTTTTGGAAAATTAATAAGAAATTTTATGATTTTATGGGAAGATCTCTTCTTTCCAGCACTGGCAGTATGCAAAGCCTCATCGTCCTTATTCATGTTGCCGTATACCATGTAGCTTCTTTGTTTGTTATTACCGCTGGATTGAATGTCCCCGGATGACCACAGCTACACACATTCTTCGTTATTTATGATGACAAAATGTCTTTTTGTTAACTCACCTGCGCGTCTACTTTGCCAGTAACTTTTGTCCCTTACGAACTAACGATTTTTTTTGCAAGTTTTGCTTCTTTATTTATTATTATTTTTTGTTTTATCTTATTTTATTTTTTTTTTTTCATAAAAAATGGAGGGGGGGGGGGGGGGATCGGAGGTAAAGCCCCTCCAGCCCCTCCCTCTGCACGGTCCCTATAGAAAACAAATATTGTTTCTGGCATTTTCATAATTCAGCACCAAAAACGTTTAGAAACAGAATGTGACACAAGTCGTTTTGGTTAACTTGTGGTCCCACCGTACTCCAAAAGTGTTCCTGTGTTTTTATGACTCGTTTTGGAAGGGATATTTAACAGAGCGGAGACGGCTTACCTTGTCGGTTTCAAATGTTATCTTGTCTGGCGCCTTGTAAACAGAACGCGACAATATAAACGTCTCAAGTTCCCTACTCGTAGCTGGCAGTTTTTGTTGGGGAGCGCGCGCGAGCGAGCGGTGAAGCGGCCAAGCTGCGAGGGGCGCGGCTTCACCACTCGCTCGCTCGCGCGCGCGCGTGTCGCTCCCAACAAAACCGCCAGCTACGCAGGCTCGGGGACGAGTCTGACCAGTCAAGATGGCGGAACAACAGGGCGACGGTTTTATCAAGTTTTCCTTAGATTACATCACGGAAACCTTGCTAGGAAAGCTGAAAGTAGCAGAGTTGATCTTTACTCTACTGGCTGGAGCATGTGGTTCTGCAACTGACTACTACACCTGCGGCTGTGGTGCAAAACTCGGTTTCTTCAATTTCGTGGCGTGGACCGCCTTCATTAACGCCCTAATCGACATGATTATTCATCTTCTTGGCTTGTGGGACAGGCTTCTATGGATTTTCCGCCATGCTGCGGTCTATTTGGTGCTTTGTCTGTTGGCAGTTGTGGGTTTTTTGATCACTTCTAGCCTTGCTGCTTCGTGTGCCAAAGTTCGGTGTGTTCCAAGTAAGAGTACGGCCGGTGCAGCAGCGTTCTTCGGTTTCGTTTGCTTGGCTTTGTTTGCTGTCGAGGCTTTCCTTCACTTTAGAAGCTACAGAACCATGCAAGACGAAGCTCGGCAGCAATCTTCCGGCGAAACTAAGCCTCCAGATTATATCGACCCTCCCCCAATCGGAGTTATTTGAAAGAAGTACTCAAGAAAGTATAAACGGAATTTTACGTGTGATCATGACAGTTGTATTGTATGTGCACAATTTCTGTACCGCATAAGCAACGCGTCTATCTTTGATTAGCACAGAAACTTGCACCCGGTAAGGACTGCCGTAACAGGGAGAAGAGAGGACTAAAGAGGGAGCCACAAAATTGTTTTTCGTTATCCAATATCTGATAAGTTAAATTTACAGAATAATAATGGTATTCTGTATAACACTAACTAAAACGCAACTGTAAAATTCGCTAGTTTTGTTTCAACTGGATGTGTTAAAATCCGTGATCATTATTCTTGAACACTTAGGGCAGTAATCTTAAAGAGGAATGAGATAGGTGTTAAAAATATTGAGGCATTCTACGTAATCTTTAACATTTTCATAGCCTTGACCTCGACAGCAAAAAGCCAAAAACTTTCATAATATTATTACATCATGTTTCATGATTATTACATTCAGATTCTCACAGAGAATCTGTGAGAGAAATGAAAAATTAGAAATTATGTTTTATTTTACAGGTCAGTGCATTAACAATAATGTTAAGATAAGGTATTCAATATGAGCTTTAAATCCATGAAAAGGAAAAGAAAGCTCTTACCAATATTAGTTAGTGTATTTTAAGTTCTGCCCAGGAGGCTTTCTGTAGTTTTTGGACCAATTATATATTCAACTGTAATTGCCATGTAAATTCATCTATGACGACATGAAGGATGTCTTAAACTTTGAATATTTGACAATCTTTTTAAATTTGGTACAGTGAACTTTAACTAAAAGTGAGACAGTCGGTGGAAAATTTACAGAAACTAATATATCTTTCATTTCAAGTGCATAGTATTTTTGTTTTAAATCTTGTGTTCAGTGATGCAAAATGCAAGTAAATATAAAGATGTACTATCATTAATTAAAACATTATTTGGATGAAAGAGCAGAATTATTAAGGCATTGAAAATGTTGAAAGTGAAAGTGTAATACTAATTAGCAAAATATGCAAAATCTTAGTTTTTGCTAGAGCCTATAAAATATTAATGTTCTTGCATTATGTTTTCTCTAACTAATATTAAACCACACAACTGTCCCTTAAATATCAAGGTAATATCAAAACTGAGTTGTCATGCCAATTTCTCTGTTTTAATCTTGTCATGCATACAAGTTTATAGTTATATTGTAGTCTTATTATCTACAAGGCTCCGTAGTAGTTTATGTTGATGTAGCATTTAGAAACCATAAGGGTGATTTTTAATAACCATACATGTCAGAAACTCTATGCTTGAAACTGGGAGCTGTAAAATGCATAATGTTTGTGCTGCCATTCACCAGAAAATTATACCTGAAAAAACAAAAACTTAAATGTGTCCTGAAGAATGTAGCAAAATCCAATCTAATCATTCTATCCCAACTTGCAGTTACCACTGCATCAATGAAAATGACTGTCCAAGGAAAAATAGGGATACAGAATGGTGTATCTAAAGTGGTTAAACTTCAATGTCTCCAAATTTTGGCATTTTAAAGTAGAGTTTCAGAAACTGGGGCTTGCAAGAATGGAGGACCAATTCTCAATGTGAAATGCTGTCAGTGAAATAAATGCAACAATAATTGTTGCAGTCAGTGCAGTCAGTGGTTGTCAAGCTAGTTTAAAGGCATGCAGTAAAACTTTTTTTTGAAGTGCTTTTCATACTTTGTCAGCTCAGCTTCATCCACCAGTGATTCATTTCTTAGGCACAGATTTGACAATAAAAGGAGAATTGAAATTGTACCATTCTACATCCCTAATTAATAATGGTAATAATAATTAATGATTCACTAAGATAATTATTATATTATTGATAATATTCATAGCATTATTACTGGACTGTGGTTAAAAATGAAACTGTTGGTTCTCTGAGATGTCACAACTTAAGTATAGGAATTCAACTGAAGAATAAGGTATTAAGAGGCATCCATTTCGTAGGCATCCAGTTTGTAATGAAACTTTGTAACTTGTGTAGAAAAAAATAAGTGGCAAAAACCCTCTTTGTTGTCCTTATTTGCTGTGGAGGAGAATCCTGTTGGTCCACTGGCATCCAGATTGTGGTAAGCTGTAAAGTAAAATGAAGGCCACGAGTGAAGAAAAAATTCTTGCGGAACCAGGAACCAATGACCCACTACATATGACAATTGGAATGCCTGGAACAGGCCACCCATGATAAGCATGTAGAAACAGAGTACACGTTCACATTGCCTCTCACTGAGGTTGCTCACTCTGTTGAAAAGCTAACTTCCCTCGGGGCGTTACAAATCGATAGAAATCGATCATCGGAAACTAATCGATTACTCGATATTACTCAATAATATTTGATAATTGTTAATTGATTAGCTAAAATAATCGATAAATATTGATAATCACAAGATTTGGCCGGTATATGAGGGACAACCCCAAGATTTAGGCGCAGATTATCGATTATATCGGTTGACTCGGCCGAGAGAAGAAGTCAGCTCAGAGTTAAGTAACGGTTTTGTCTTACCGTAAAACCTCTCCCGTTCCTGGCCATTAAATCTTTGATAACTCATTCGCATTTGAAGCAGTTTTTAGAAATTTTTTTGGCCTTAGGATAGCCATTAGTCATTTGTTCCTTGCTATTAGTCTCTGTCTTCTTCTTCGCCTTAGTTTCTCTGACGAAATCGATATTTTCGATATAAATTGATGGAAATTGATTAAAATCAAACTGTAATTACCAAAAATCGATAAAATCGGTCGAAATCGATAATCACAAAAACCTCTGCTATCGATTATTATCGATTATCGATATTAATCGATTAATTAGTATCGAAAATTATCGACTACAATAGATTTTATTGAGTATCGAAATTATCGATTTGTAATGCCCTGCTTCCCTTGCAAAGGTTTCCTCTGAGCTCGACACAATCTCATGCCCAGAGTTTGTTGGGTTTCCTAGTCACCAGACAGTTGCCAGGCAAAACGTAATGATAATTGAAACAGGACAAAAAAACTGGGTGGTTGTGAGAAGCGGGACAGACAGTATGAACAGTCAATCAAAGAAATAATTGAGCTTAACAAGTTTAAACTGGTTCATTGGGCGTTCTGTGTTTTGAAAGTAGATGGGACCTTGGTAACTAGTTATTAGCTCCCACGCGGTAAGCCTAATAACCCATAAGTCTTTGCTTTCACAACAATTCAAAATGTCGTTCTTGCTGTACGCATTTAATCGAGAGCTGTTTTGTGTGAATATAGACGATTATGAAGTTGAAAATGGCTACCAGGTGAAACGGATAGCATCTGAATATTGTGGGGTAAGTGATTATAGAAATGTTGAGTACAGAGATACTTTTTTGACAGAGTGAGGTCGCGATAAAATGTCCCGTAAAATGTCGTCTCTTCGACGTGTTCCAAAAGCTGATAGAGGGATTAAGCATCGCTATACGGCAAACGTGAACGTGCCGTTTGCCGTCTGCCGTCTGCCGTCTGCCGTTTTAAAATGGACCATTTCTTCTTGAATTATTAAAAGCTTGGATACACAATAAAGCAGCTTTGTAACTTTAAACTAAAATATTAGTTACCGGTTGAATGTGGTTACCTTGCGATGATTTGACGTACTGCATAATTTTAGTGCCTTTTTTATAAAACAGTTGATAGCCTTTGTGAAGTTGACAATCAAAGATCACCTCGCTTTCTCGCACTTTTTTCTTCCAACTCATTTAGCCTGGACTCTACTTTGACTGATGGCATCACAATATGATTAACAAGACTTTTTATTTATTTCAAGTAGGGTCCTGTTCCTAATGAAAGATTTAACTCATCTTAATCTCGAATTTTTAAAATCCTGAGTATGTGTACACAAATAGAAGTGTTGAAATTAAGGGTACATTCTTTTGGGACTATTGTGCTATTCTTATTCCGATTTAGGGATACCAGAATACACGGAATTTCAGTTTCGAAAAGAACGCTTCTTCTGAAGATGGAATACCCATGGCGGAGGTGACCTGAAAACTGCCAGTACTATGTCTGCACAGGCGTGGGCAGCCGTGTAGGATTTCCCACCAAAAATTTCCCAAAAGAATGTGTATTCTGGCTATTCCGAGTAAACCGCATTCCTTTCATTCTGTTCATTCTGCTGTCTGGAGCAGAATGAACGGAATGATATTCTGTTCATTCCGAAAGCGGAATCGCTCCCAAAGGAACACAAACAACATCTATTCCAAGTATTCATATTCTGGAATAGTCCCAAAAGAATGCGCCCTAAGTTTACAACCATTAATTTTTGTTTTCATTGGTGCTCAGGGTATACCAATAGAAGATCTATCTGTAATTCACAATGGCCACCTCATCTCTGAGGACACTAAGGTACAGCTGCAAGCCGGAGATGTCTGTTACACAGCGCTGCGTCTCCCAGGTGGCAAAGGAGGGTTTGGTTCCATGCTACGTGCACTTGGTGCACAGATAGAAAAGACAACAAATAGAGAAGCGTGCAGGGATTTGAGTGGAAGGCGGATGAGGGACATCAATGATGAGAAAAAGTAAGAATGAGTGTTAGTGTAAATTACCCTGTACATGCTTTTAAGAGTGCCAGAGAAACAAAATGTCTTGACTTTGAAGCAACAAAAACAAACAGTACCACAGGAAAATACTGCTCTGTAGCTTTCATTTGAATGGTCACACTTTAGGATTTCATCTACACACTGAAAAGTTAGAACCACCTTGTACAGCATAATGAACAACACCACAGGCAAGTACTGCTCAGTAGCTTTCATTTGAATTGGTCACACCTAAGGATTTCATCCACAGACTTAAAAGTCAGAGCAACCTTGTACAGCATAATAAACAGCACCACAGGAAAGTATTGCTCAGTAGCTTTCATTTGAATGGTCACACTTTAGGATTTTATCCACAAATGAATAAGTTAGGACCACCTTGTATAGCATGATAAACATTAACAGCAGTACAGGAAAGTACTGCTAAGTAGCTTTGATTTGAAACACCACGCATTAGAATTTGATCTACAGACTCAAAAGTTAGATCCAGCTAATGTGTGTTGTACAGCATCATAAACAGCACCACAGGAAAAAAATCCTGCTCAGTAGCTTTCATTTGAATGGTCACCCCTTAGGATTTTACCCCCATACTCAAACGTCACAAACACCTTGTACAGCATAATAAACAGCACCACTGGAAAGTAATCCTCAATGGCTTTCATTTGAATGATCAACTTATCCACAGACTTAAAAGTAGGAACCAACTAGAGCAGCATAATAAACAGCACAACAGGAAATTAAATGATTCAATGGAGGGCAACATGGTGGGACCTCGAGAAGTAAAAGTCAGCCCTGTCAAAATATTTTGTAGTGGTAGGCGGGACAATAGACGTAAGAGGCAGTAAGGGCTAAAAGTGCATTTATTATTAGTCAGCATCAGTGAACTCCAGTGTGAAGAAAGAGGCAAATAGTTGACTGTAGGCGGTAAAATTGCTGGCTGCCGGCACATTTTGATGGGGCTGAAAAGTGTAAGAGAATGGAGAGTGTATCAAAGATTTCCAGGGTTGGAAATGCTGCAATCTTGAAGGTTGGAGGATGGATTTACAAAGAACTGACTTTCAAGTCACAAGTCCCTCCCCTAAATGGGAAACTGCTATATGCACACCACCATTTCTCTCAAGTTGACAATTTTGCTCATGGAACATCCTAACACCAAACCTCAAAAGGTACGACATACAAAAGTGGAGCCATTGTTATTCACGTTTTTATTCTCCTGAATCTTTCAGAATAGCTGAATGGGTCTCTAAACAAGCTGACAGAGAACGTGAAAAAGATAAGCAGAAACAAGAGCGTCTGGAGAAAAGAAGGAGGATGCCTAAACACACATTTGATGATGCATCTTACACACAGCACATACAGGAAAATGCTGAGAGAATAGAGGATGCTTTGCAACAAGGTAAAAAATAATGAGCTACATGTAATAAAGGGCTTGTAACTTAGACAAGAAGTGCCTGCACCCACGTTTAGAAGTAACTTTACATGTATCTGTTTATGAAAAACCACAAATTGAGTCCTAATCCAAACAAAACCTGCACACCCTACCATAATTGCTTTGAATTCTGTTTTTTCGGTTTCACTCCTTCCATTGCTAACAGAAACAAAAACTTTGGTTTGAATTCTCTTGTGTCATCTGTTTACCAACAATGCTGACTGAGTTTTCTCGTAAATGAAGCTCAAATCAGAGAAAAAAAATCCTTGGGCAATGTTCTTTATATAAAGTCAAAGTCACAAGCAAAAATCCAGGCAGTTTTGAGCAACAAAATAAAATGACCTTAAATTCTTGAAACATGAGACTCTTCCCCTTTAGCCCTTCATTTTCAATTGATTCACCATCCAGACAAACAAACATACATGCCCTGTCATAATAATAATATTATTGCTTTCAGCTAAAAAAACAAACAATATAATAGTAAATACAAAAGTTTTCAACTGAAATGTTAACCTTGAAATATTTACCTCGTCCCTGAATTTGATAGATTTCTATGGTATTTCGTTTGTTAAAAAAAGATAGTTTCTAAGTGTTCTTGCGGATAAGCAGCACTCTGAGTTGGATTGAAAATTCTGGATAAAATGGGTGTCATATGGCAAGTTTTTGTTCTACTTAAATTATGTGACAGCACCTCCTGTAGTGATGATTGTTTCATTCAGTTTGATTTCCCATTCATGTAGGACTAAAAGCAGCTGGAGATACAATGTCAGTAGGCTCTTCAACCTCAACAGAGAAAACAGCTGTTAAACGTGTTCATAGTGATGAACCTTCATCGTCAAGGGGAAGCAAAAAGAGTCGAATATGGTAAGTTGCTTAAAGGCATGAAACAATGAAATTCTAATTATGTCTTTACAGGAATTCCTGAGGTTGAGTCATTTGTAGAAAAAAAAACGTTTCTAGCAGTTCGACCATTCTTATTCCAACCATGAGTTGCATTTATTTATTTAAAAATTAAAGATGCTTATTGACTGAATTTTTTCAAGTGAGATGTATAAATGTTTATCTCTTGTTTGTGATGGTTTATGATGCATGGACCTTGAACTGCTAGAAGTTTCTTCTGCGATAGTCACGCTGTTGTGTTAATCATGCAAGCAAGCGAAGGAGCACAATGGACTGCAAGCAATCCCCTTCATGCTAGTCAAGCTGGCAGACAAATCACTGCTTGCGCGACTAGCACACAGACTCAACTATCTAGAAAGGGACCACTAGCAGTGTACATGGACCTTCACACATGAGCCAAACCTTTTCCCATCTGATGCTTCCTCTCATTCCGTATTCTGTGCCATGTTGCATTCTCCAGGTTAGGGATGGATGACCTTGACAGCGATGAAGATGAAGAGTTTTCTACTTCAGAAAATAGCACACAGCCTGCACCAGCTACCTGCACTTCGACTGTGACCTCATGTACCAGCACTCGAGCTGAACCTTCTACAGCTTGCAATGGTACAGATGAGAGATGTCACACAGCCACGGAAGCAGAGATGACTACAATGTCACAGGCATCAGATACACAAACAAAAGAGGATGACCAGGATAAAGGTGAAACAGAAGACATTCAAGAAAAGACAGCATTTTCACAGACAACCTCAGAAGAAGAAAACCAGTTGGAGGAGAGTCGTAATACTGGGGACCAAGATACAGAGAAAGATTCTTCTGAAAAGGTGTGTCAAGTGTGTGCTTAATAGGCCGATTTCGTACACTCAGGTTTTCACTCCCAAAAGTGGGTGATCCCAAAGCAGATATAGTCCTTAAATAAATTTTTTTCGCAGTGGCTTTCAGTCACATGCAAACTGTTATTCAATTTTCAATAGAGTGTTGTCAGATATTGTTAAGAATTCTCAGACATCAGAAACGTTCAGTTCAGCTGGTTCAAAAAGGGATTTTTGTGTGTTCTCATGGACCTTGCAAAATGTTATCAGAATATAATGTACCTCTGTCTTTGCAGGTCAATTTTTGCCTTGATGACTTCACTTCAGCAGAGGAGCTTGAATCTGTGGGAATGGAACGTCTTAAACAAGAGCTTATGGCCAGGGGGCTGAAATGTGGAGGGACATTACAACAAAGGGCTCAGAGATTGTTTGCTACTAAAGGGGTGCCATTAGACCAACTGGATCCTTCATTCTTTGCCAAGCCAACAGGAAGCAAGAAATCAAATGAAAAGAAGTGAAAGAACATTTAACTTGCCAGAAATGTTAGAAAAATCTATTGGAAAACAGAACTGCTGTATGACACTGTCATCAGCTTTTGTTTGAATGGACACTGTAGGTTTTTATCCACAGACTTAATGCATCAGTCAATTCCAGCAGTGCCCATTCCCCTCAGCATTAGAGGGGCATTTTTCCTCATTGTCTGTCCTGGGGGCCGGGCGTTAGTCTACCCCGGGGCATTTGACAGTCTTGTGATTTTCACATCACAGTACTGTCACTTCCGTTCAGTGATAAGTTCATTGGGCAAGGACGATAAATTTGTGATTAACTTTGTCTAAAGAGGACAAATGAGACAGTAGATCCACAGAACTAATGACCACTGAAGCAATACAGGGAAACAAGACTTATTTAAGACTTAGTTTGGCCTGATTTAGCTTTGATTAGAACGGAGATAAGCCCGAAAACTAAGCAATAACTTTTTTTTTCCTGTACCACAGGGCATCTGAACAGCTTGTTCGTTCCCGCTGTGGGGCATTTGCTGGTTTGTTTTCAAAAAATCCTAATGCCTGGGTTTGACATGAGGTGGGGGGGGGGGGGATGGGCACTGCTGGAAATGACTGATACATAAAAGGTAGAACCACCATGTATAGTGTAAGAAACAGATATCTGTACTGCTCAGTAGCTTTCATTATGAATAGTGATTCTCTTCAGGATTTCATCCAAAGACTGAAAAGTAAGAATAACCTTCCACAGCACTAGTACTGCACCCTAGCTTTCATATAACAGCACCACAGGACAGTCACATTTAACAGCACCACAGGACAGCTACCGTCACTGCTCACCAGCTTACTTAGTTGCCACAAACACTTCAGGATTTCATTTAAAGACTCCTAAAGACTCAAAAGTTTGGTTGCCTTCTACAGGATCAGAGTGTTGTTCAATAGCTTACCTGTCAACCAGAAATAGGGACCACCCCGCCCCCCCCTCACCCCAGTGCTGGGGTAGTGCCCTGCCCCCAGCACTGCATTGTTTTAGCATTAGAATTCTCAGGTGTTGTTTAATGGTCTCAAGCACTGCATGTATTGCACAAAACAATAGGATTTAGAAGAGTCAAGACCAATCCTTAACAACCCACTTCCAAATTTTTACAAAAGGAAATGTTTCTTTTCCCTCTAAAAAATCAGAGTGTCCCAGTTTTTTAGGTTTTGAAACTCAAAAATTGGGACAATTCCGATTAAATTGGGATGGTTGACAGGTATGGATATGACATTAATTTTGTACCCAGTCCTCTTTTGATTTTGGAGTGAACCATTTTAGTATTTTTGCTAACAATCCTCTTTCCCATTTTTCGTTCTCCCAATTTTATACACATTTGTTTCCCTTTGGCTGTGATCCCTGTCAGGGCATGAAACATTTGCTGACGTTTGTGCATAAATAATTATAGTATATTTGCATATTTTGAATTAAACTTAAAGAAATTTATAAATTTGCATTCAGATTCATTCTCATTTGCATGGCTTGCATTTTTTGTTCTCTTTGTCCTTCATCTTGCACTTTTTCCTCCCTTTCATGCTTTTTTCCTTTCTGTTCTCTACAAAGAACAAGACATGAAACAAACATGCTCTATTCAGTGAGATGCAAATAAGTATAAACAGGTACTTTTCTGAAATCCTGCACCTAAGAGGAAACAGTTTACTCTCCCTGCAAATAGGTTTGTTCAGCACAAAAGTGAAGAATCAAGAAGCAATTTACATACCAAAATATCCAGTTTTATTTCATTAATAAATATTTTTGAGTTTCTCTTCTTGCCTACAAACAGCATGTTGACATACCAGGATATAAAAAAATCCAAATGTAAATTCTTTTTCTTTCTTTCTTTCTTATTCTTATATAATTATTATTAGGAGAGAAGTACCGGTCAATATGGCTATGAAACTACTGCACCTATTTCTGCCATTTTGATTGCAATTTATGCCCATGTAATGGCAGAAGTGTAATTATTCAAGAGTAGTTATGACTGTGTTGTCTCCTATAAAGATGGCATAGCTCTATATTTCTCAGTAATAATTGAGCAGCTGGAAAGAGGAAAAAACAAACTGGGAAAGTAGTTTATAAGGTGCTCAAATTTACCGATTATAATTAAAAATGGTGGTGTATTGTTTGAGTGGGGGATACCTTGTTATCCTGTAAGTTTAATGTGGAGGATAGCTTGTTATTCTATTGTTTTTTTGCAGATTGTACCTATAAAGTAGGAAAAAATAGCATTAATTTATTGTATTTATGCAGAGGATACCAAAATAATTAGGTATCCTCTGCATAAAAACAGTTCAATAATTGAGTATCCTCTGTGCTGATTCGCTAGCCTCCACATAAAAACAGTAGAATAATGAGGTATCCTCAGCTAAAACAATAGGCCACCATTTTGAATTAATTAGAATTGGTACATACACCGTATACTTCACCTCTAGTTTCCGATGCAAAAAAATTTTTCAATATCTCAGTGAAATATTGACCGAGTTATCAAATTTTCATTTTTCTTCTATGCTAATGAGGTATGCTCTGCATAAAAGCAACATAATAATCGGGTGTCCTCTATGCTAATAACTTCGTAAACCCCGTATGAAAACAATAGAATTCTGGAGTATCCTCTGTCCTTATCAGGTATTATCTGCATTAAAACAGTAGAATACTTAGGTCTTTGCTACAACAATAGGCCGTCATTTAGTATGCCATAAAGACGCCACTTTGCCTCTATTTTCTGATGACAAAAAATTTTCGATTTCTCAAATATTCTTTTTACTCCAATGCTATTTTGGTATCCTCTATGCTAATTAGGTAGCCTCTGCATACAGACAATAGGCTGCCATTTTTCGAACTCGCTGTGAACTTGACTCTTACATTGTAAATGGGCAAATAATTATTGAAGCCCAATAATATTCGTGTTGAGAAACAAAACAACCAAAGTGGAATGAAAAATCTTTTTAAAATCTCGCAATAAATATCATTGTTAATTTGTATATCAAACCACAAAGGAAATAAATTATTTACATTAAAACAGTTATTAACAGAAACTCATAAGGACTTATGAGTTTCTGTTATTAACCAATGCCTCAATATAAACTGCAGTTATGCAGAATATCATGCTACAATGGGACCCCACTTAACGGACACTTGCTTAACAAGAACACCTGCACATTTTCTGAAAAATTAACCTCATTTATACCAAAACCCTGTTGATGTAGACACTTTTCCAGTGGTGTTTGTGACAATTGGACACTTTAGAAACAAGTAGTGGCCTGGGCCATCCTAATCCAAAATGTAGCAGAAATCAAAGAAATGGTCCATGGCATGAATAGCATGTAGAAAATAACTGGTCTTGCCAAGTTTGAGAGTGTCTAGATGAAAAGTCACTGGTCACTGAACTGCAAGTTTTCAAATATAGCAAAAATCCCATACACACATTTATCCCTTTTAAAAAGCTTGCCCCCCCCCCCCCCCCCAATCACACAAACTCTGTGAAATGTCCAGTTTTTGGAAGCTATCTATTCTGCTTTTGTTCAACCGTTTAGCCCAAAACTTGACAGGATTGCCATTGTTAAGGTGCTCTGTCAGATAAATTTATGAATGTGATTTTAATCAATCCATTAATTTAAAAACTTGTTCCCAGTTCTTTACTTGTTTCTAAAGTGGCCAATGGGGTCTCACTGTTGCACACTCACTGATCCAAAATGTTGTCTGGTAAATCTGAGCAGGGACTTTTACAATAGTAGGAATTTATATTACGTTTAAACAGCAACTCAGATGGTCGCTTTTTGCTGTTCTCTACATCCAGTAGAATGCAATCTGGTAAGTGATCCACATTAAAGCTGTAGGCCAACTTCCGCTTTTGTTTGGGTTCATCAGTCGCAATGCATTCCTTTGTGCAGAGGGGAAAAAAAAGAAAAGAATAGAGAGTATATCTCGTTAAGGATGGTGCCTCCTTTTGTTACTCCACATACACTATGTGCATCTTGAGATGAGCAAGAAACTCTGTTTTCCTATGGACCATCAATATTGTACCTAAGTTCCATGCAAAGGTATTTTTATTGGTTTATAGCTATGTGGGAAAAGCAATTCTTAGCAAGGGTTTTTGGAATCCGAAACAGAAACTGGGAGTAACCTATTATTTTTCAAAGATAATTGAGAGATTAGAGCCACCTCTAACATAAACATCATCACAGTAAAATACTGCTCTAAACTTTCATTGACAAGTGACACACTTTAGGATTTCATTCACAGACTGGAACTTTCTACCAAAGAGAGGAATTAGGGACTGAGTAAAAGATCCTGATAGCTTGATATATTGGCTCATTATTAAGTAATACCTAATTACTACTAATAAATACCTTATTTATTTATTTTAACTTATGCCAAATGCAATGCTTTCAGTGTCTTAAAGTGTCATACAAAGGAAAAAACAGCAACAAAAACACAAAACAACAGACCTTTTGGGGGACTGTCTCAGGAGTAATGTTAGGTACACCTTCTTCTTCAATAACTGCATCCTGACAAACAGTCTAAAACAAAGCAGTTTTAAAAGGTAGTTGGATAGGGTCTAAAAGACAGCAACAGCATTTCTTGTAGAATTGTACCAATCACTGAATTATTAAAATAGTAAATTTACAGCTTATAAAATCATCCGTTGCAGTTTGCCGGCTTTTACCCTAGATTCTTTTTAGCTCATAAGTAAATTATCTGGGTTATCTTGGAATTCACCTTGAACACAAGTGGTTGTGTACCCAGTACCTTGTACTGGGTACACAACCACTTGAAAATGTTAGCATTAAAATACCTTATTTGTCAATGATTTGACTTCAACAGGGGCATTAGCCTTAGAGGCCAGTATTGGAGAAATGTTGGGCTGCAGAATGAAAAATATAAATTAAAGCTGTTAAGACAATTTCCGCTCAGCGTTCGAGCAGTAAGTGCAAAAATTAAGTTACCAAAAAAATACTTGCAGCACTGTCACATTTTGAGAACAGATAAGAAGAACTTATCGTTACTTTTGCTCCCAAGCTGACCCAGCGAGAGAAAATTGGATTTGAAGTTATCCATATTTCAATTAAAAAGACGCTTCATGTCAGTTCAAAACAAAATGGCGCCTGTTTTTAGCATACTTTTACTAGATTTGAAATTAATTTTCTTGAAAATGCTTGAGAATTTCATCGCAGGGTCACTTGGGCAAGTGAACTAGAGTGAGATGTTTCAAATAGCATTTAAAATGTTACCGTGCTATGAGTAGTTTTTTGGTAAATATTTTTTGCACTTATTGCTCGAACGTTGAGCAGAATCCGTCTTAATAGTCAGCTAAAAAATCAAATATAGGTATGAGATGTGACAGAACTTAGATGTTGTTGACAAGGGAGTGGATTTAAATGAAAATGACAGTGGTGTTTAGGATGCAAGTGACCTGGACAGCGATGTTGAAGAATTAATTATGCTAAATTGAAAGTTTGACCAAGAAGCACTCATATTTTAAGTAAACGCAGCAAACCAATGCAAAATAGTTCTATCTTTCAAGTCTGTGTAGTTGAATTTGCAAAATGAAAGTGACCGGAGCCTTACTGCGGTGCTGCTGCAGTAGTTAACATAATGAAAATAAAATTCAACCTTTCCACTTACCTGTTGTTAACTTTCAGTTTTTGACTGTATTTTAATTGTTACACAATTTTGAACAGACAAGTAAAATTTTGTCAGGGTAAGTATCTTTTCTGACATCCTTGCCCGGCTGACGAGTTTGAAAAAAAGCTAATATGGATTCCTGCTGGATTAAAATTTCCTGGTGTTTTTACGACCACCTTAGCTCTCTCTCGCTTGTCTCAGTTTCAACTCACACAAGCTCTCTGCCCACTTTGCTAATTCTTGATGGTGGATTTAATACAACAAAGTATTATTACTCAGTTCTCACTCTCCCAATTATATATTACATGCCTGTACTGAGGGCTACACTCTTTCTTGTTGCTCCCTCCGCCTTCTCTCTTGCGACTTTACCCACCTCAAAATGCTGTTTCACGGCCAGTTTCCCAGCAACTTTTCTCCCAATTCCTGTGCCCTGTCTCTCTGTCCCTCACCCCATGCCCCTCTGCCCTCCACCCCTGCCTCCCTGTCCCCCTGTACCCATGTCCCCTTGACAGTTACTTATGGCAGTAATATAATAGCAATAATAATAATAATAATAATAATAATAATAACAATGAGAATAATAAGGTTCTTATATATAGGCGCATTTAAGATTCACAACGTGCTTACAGTATAAACTAAGAATAAAAAAACGTAACATAACTACAAAGATGAAACTGTAAGTAGAATCTAGGGGTCAAATTTCTCCTAGATCCACAGGGGTACTGTATCTGGGAAGATATGTGGCATCTGCAGCCTCCTGAAAAATGCCACTTACAAAACAAAATTCAATTGAACCCTGATTACCTGAATTGCCCTTGCTTGGGCCAATGAATAAGATGAACTTTTCAAGTCGGACACTAGATACTGACAGCTTGGATAGAGAAGTAATTAATTGTATAATGTCACATTCACATGAAGCAGACACCATGTTAACTTAGAAAAATGACTGTGAAAGTGCAAACAACAACTCTACATTTTAAAAGTGTTATAAAGACAATAACTTCATTTTCAGCTAACCTCCTGTTCATACAGCTCATTGATGTCTGCATCAATTTTACTCTTTTTAGCAGGCTGAGCCTGTCCTTCCTCGTCCACTGGCTCTTCTGAGGAAATCATAAATTCACATTTTTGGCAATTGAGTCTGTTTCTATGGCATAAACTGACTAGAAAAATCACTAAAAGGATCCTAGTCCATCTTGAGGTTATAACTACATTATTTTACTCACTAAGTTAAAGGCTGCAATGTAAGTTTAAGCACTGAAATAAACCCATTAAGTTCCTAATGAGTGTTGCCTTACTAAGGAAATGCAGACCATGTGAGGTAATTTAAAAACAGAAAATTTCCTTGACCTAGTATGGATTCATGTCACTCTTAACGAGGGACATTGTTCTTGGACGTTATCTGTGCAATGATACTCACAGTTCTCTCAAGCTTTACTCTTGGAAAAAATGTTCACTTCTCAGAATAGACAATGTTTGCAGTTGAATTTCTGCACTCATTTTCTCACAAAATGAAGGTTATTGTTTATAAAGCTATATACACCAACAATACCTTAACAATTAGAGAGCCTGCCTTTAATATGAACAAGAAATGTTGTGTGTTCCCCCTGTTTTGTTTGCTTCATTGTACTCCAAGTAATTTCACTTACTCCCAGTCATCTAAGGCCTGCATGTTGTGTTGGCCAGATGGCTCAATTTAATGGATTTTATAATATTGTTTTCACACAAGGAAAGAGAAGGTATTGAGAAATACCGTATTCTAAATGACTTGCCAAAGATCAACATTAAACTCACTAATTTCCAAATTTCTGCTCACCCAATATAGCTGACAAATCTTGAGGAATTATTTCTTTAAGCTCAACATTTAAGCCTTCCTCAATAAGTGTTGAATTGTGTGGCTGCGAGACTTGTGACTCATTAGTCAGCCTCACATCATCCTCGAGGTCACCTGAAGCACTTTCATCAAGAGAAGACTTGCACAGTGACATGGATTTGATAGTAGAGAGAAAATGTTCATTACTGCATGTCGCACTACCGCATACTGAACAACAAGACATTGATTTGGGAGAGTAGGTAGTTGTTGAGACAAGCATGTTTGTTTTCTTTGCTGATGCACTTTTGGTAAGCCTTGCCCTGATAAAGGAATGACGGACAAAAAGCAGGTCAGTAAACACAGTAAATCACTTCACTTTCACTTGGGTATTGAATCATTCATGTTTCCAGCAAAGAAACAACTACCTGTGTAATGCATTCCTGTATGGCTTGCATTCTTTACCATCACTGGCACTAACTTTAGTTGGCAATATGCCACTTGAGATCAACCTTCTATCTGAAATATGGAAAATATTAGCAAATAAATGCATCAATTAACTCCCTTTAAGGAGTTAAAAGTGCTGGCCATGCTTATGATAACTATTAATACTAGCTATCACATATGAAAGAACACAAATTAGAGCTCTAGACCTGTACTCATCTTAACAGAACAGGGACCTGGTTAAAATATGTTTCTTTCAGAGAGGCTTACATTTTAAAAAAGATGAAGTAAGGAATTGAAATAAATACAAAATGGACTAGGCCCAATTGTCTTCCTTGGAGAGGCATCCCCCTTAGAAATTAAAGGTGTTCATCTCTGAGAGGTGTCTGTCTGAGAGGAATGTCTTACTTAGAGAGGTGTCTGTCTTAGAGAGTTCCCCCACCTTTCTGAGGTATCCCCATTAAAGAGGTGTCCACATTAGAGGTGTGTCCCTTACAAAGACACCCACCTTCTACCCCTACAGAGGGTGTTAACCTTATAGTCCACCATAGAGAGGGGTTTACCTTAGAGAGACATCTCCCTCAGAGAGGTGTCCCCTGTACACACTAGAGATGTCTACCTTTAAGAGGTGTCCTCCTTGAAAAATCACCTACCCTGGAGGGGTCTCTACCTTAGAGAGGTGTTTACCTGGGGGTATTTAAAGTGTTATCCATTCGGAGAAAGGTCTGCCTTAGTGAGGGCCATTGCTTATTACTTAGACACATGTCCCCGATAGAGAGCTGTCCAGCTTAAACCATGGAGATGTCAGACTACCTTAGTGAGGCATCTGCCTTGGAGAATTGTCCCCCATGTAGAGATGTCCACCTTAGATGGGTGCCCATCTTGGAGGGATGAACTGGAATACAGCAAGAACCAACTCACATGTCCACCATAAGAGAAATTAAAGGACTGAAATACAACAGACCTTTTGAAAACAGGTGCCAACCTTAAAAAGATGTCAGTGAATTCCATTCTTGTAAGAATGGGAAAAATTACTTACTTGACTGAATTGATTGCTGGCTTTGCACGCATGGTGTTCTGCTCAAAGTCTTTTCCAATGGGATATTACTGATGTTCCTCAGAGCAAGGCCAGAACCGTGCCCTCCTAAAGGGGTAACCCATGACTTTGGACCTGTTCATTATGCATTACAACAATTCAGTCAAGCTTCCTTTGACTGTCTGTGCCTTAATATCAATACGTTTACATCTTTACTAATTGTTTGTAGCACCAGTTATTATGTACATTGACTGAATTACTTGGTCAATTTTCACAATTTTCACTTGTCACTTTAATCTCCCACCCCCATCCCTACCCCCAACACAGCTCCAAGGAAATATGGGACAATTTTGGATGGCATTCAAAAGTTATGAGCTATTGAAGAAAGAGATAGGGTGTTTTTTCAAGCTTTTGAGCTAACTACATGCAAAAACAAAGCAGGCCAGACATCAAAATCCCCTGAAAAGGTTTTGAGACACAGGTGTTAAAAATTTGATGCAATGTTCATCTTTCTCTCCAGATCATTTTCGAGCGGAGTGGAAAGAGGATTTTGTGAATGATGTATTCTGGGAAAACACTTGCTATATTTCAATATATTTGTCTGTTTTCTTCACCTCTATATGTTTTCATAAGCTCGAATTAATAATATCATTTTTATTCAGCTGTTCGAAAACACACAGTTTATCAACATTTTGTAAGATGTCTGCTGCTAAAACAGTAACAACAAGATGTTGAAGACTACCCTGATACCTTAAAGTAGTCATCAGATGCAATTTTCAATGCACTCTCCTTGTTGAAACCATTTTTCACAACACAAATCCTAAATTCAACTGGAGCAGGGCTGGCTTTCTTCCTGGGGGAGGGGAGTACTCCCTTGTATAATTAAGCTATATAGGTTATGTGCCATCCCAACGGATGTGGTTTTTTAGCCATTTTGGTCCCAAAAATGAGTAAGGATGTTAACCATTTTTGCCTGAAAGTCTGAAAGGAGGTATGGATTTTATTGACCAGGACTGAAATAATAAAACCAAACATAATACAAAATGGGAACGGATTTTAACCATCTTGGTCTCCAAGACTGGTGTGGGCGTGAATGTTACAGTCCAGATCTGAAAATGGGTATGGATTTTAAAGGCAAGGCTGAAAATGGGTAGTGAAAAGAAACACATTTTGGTCATGAGGGTTGGACAACTGGGCTACACTGACCCCTACCAAAACTTTTAATGATTATCCCCCTGGCTAGCCTGAGGTAATACTGGGCTCAACTTCATCTAGACAGCCTAGATATCTTGGCCAGGCCTAGGCTGGCCTCTTATACACACTGTTCACTTAAGGTTTTGTATATTATTAGATTTTCATCACATTTGTTCTGGCAGTGACAAGTCACTGGGACCAATTCTATAACTGCAACAAGAGTTTATCAGGAAAACTGAATGTTCAAACATGGGGATCCCTTTAAAATCCACATCCCCTGATGCTTGTTCACCTTGCAATGGAATGCAAAACACTTGCCTTTCTTCTTCATCTCTTGCTGTGAACTCTTTTCTTTGGAAGAGTATCCTGGCGTATTTGGTGTCGGGAAGTGGTTGTTCATGGTAATCTGAACTGGCCGATTCTTTGAGTATGTGGTTATGACGTTCTTTTTCCTTCCAAACATTGTACTCAAATTTCCACTGAGGCTGTCTATGGCATGTGAATCGAACTCCACTTCGAAACTAAAGGAAATAAATGGCAAATTTAACCCAGTTCGGAGTGGGCCAAAACTTATATCGGCGCCATGAACCTTTCTGGCAAATATTTTAAGTTAAAAACGAGAAATACTAACTTACTTTATCTAAAACAATTTATGGGCGGGCAGTAGCAGCATATTTACTCCAACAGACCCTTTTTTAGCTCTTAAAGCTGTTGTTCAATACCTTTCCAGGGTATATAGATGCTGTCAACAAGTTCTCGCAGTACAGTCGCCATTTTCTGTTTACTCCGCCATGATACGTCGACCGCCTAAGGACTGGCGGTGAATTCCGAAATAATCCGACTGGAAACGACGTTCATTTCGGTTACATTAACTAAATGGTGATTGGCTAAAATTTCTCGACCTTGTTTTCGGTTGTTGCCGATCGATTGTGAATGGCGGCAAATTCGGCGGGAAATGAGAGCGGGTTTCCAGAGAAAAGAGAAGAGGAATTTGAGGAACACAGAGGGAAAAGGTTTAAAATTTTATCGAATTACTATCTTTCCAAGCTTCTTCAGAATTCGGCAGTAAGCTTTTCTAACAGGTAATTGTGTCTGCTGTTTCAGGGTTGAGATTTGATCAGTACTTGTTTTTTTGCTCAGGAGAAACCTAATTTGGTGTCGGAAAGCCATGTTTCTCTGGCCGATTGCATCCCTAGTTTAGAGAGCTAAAATAAATTACTCACAATTATTATCCTCCCAGAAATAAAAGAATCATCTCCAAAGAAAGTTAAAAAACTAAGCTAACTTCAAACTTACCTGAATCAGGATGCGGACTGGCTTGCAAAAATAATTAGGCTAGGGGTTGAAACTGGAGGAATATTTTGAAGAGGTACAAGTAAGGGTTATTCTGAATATGCCCCTTCGTTCCTTCCATAACTGAAATTGTTGATGTTTATAGACTTTATACTTCTCATAATATTTGAATTGAAACTGAAAGTGAAATAATTTCACTTTTACTTTCTGATAAGGCACTCAGTAACACACTTTTCTTGGCTGTTTATTAAAGCAAAGTATTCCTTCTTTGCACAATTTTTAAGAATGAGCTGAACACAAGCTACAATGCACAAGGGATTCTTTCACCCTCGAGTCCTCTCGTCAGGCAAAAGCATTGCCAAATTTGAAGATGTCCATAACTCCAAGCCGCTAAAAATGACAACTTCAGAAGTGCGTTCCTCCCCACCAGAAAAAAAAATCTGTTCATAAGCCTATGGCTAAACATAACCTTCCACCCTACCACGCCCAAAATTGTTCATGTGACGAATATTTTGTTATTGGTGTATTTATGACAACAGAAGTCGTTACTTCTTTCTTTCCACAGATCTCAGGAATAAGCTGAACACAAGTTAGAATGACTGCACCAACAAGCTACACACATTCTCCATTTCAATACCATCACGTGCCCAACTCCCCGTTTCTTCTGCCACCAAAGCCACAGGGCACCTATTCACCAGCTCCACTTGTGCCTGATATTGATTACCAGAGGGACAGCAGGCACACCACTGGTGGTCTACGTTATAACGGTAAGGTTCAAAAGTGGATTTCATTTAAAATAATGGTACCTTTTAAAATAACAAATGTTCTTAGTTTGGGGATGGAGTCAGGATTCACACAGCTCTTTTAAGTTAACAAGTTAATCATGATTATTTTGTTGACAATAGCCTTTTGCTTGTTAAAAAAGACTACTTAGGAGGCATCTTACCTTAGGAAGGCTTTGGGAATCCAGCTCCAGATTAGATACCAACATCATTCCCCAAAAATCTGTCCCATGGGATTGAAAGAATGATGCCATAATGCATCAGAAGCTATTGTGTCAAGACATCAACTGAGTATACAGTGGTCACTCCCATTCTTCGACAGTGTGCAATCAAATCAGAATGGGTTCCTCAAGAGAACAAGGGGGGAAAGCTAATTCCAAGATTGTACTCCCCCCAAGTCCCTAATTATTCGTAATTATAGCATTGGTTTTGTTTTGCAGGAAGAAACACGAGCACAAGGTCACCATACCCAGTAAACCAGAGTCTTCTCTCACCTACCCCTGTTGTGCCATCTGTTTCAGCTCCACCAACACCACATCCTCAACAATTGACTCCCAACATAGCCAATCTTTCTTCAACTTTGCAGAAAGGTGTGATTTAATTCCATGAAAAGACCTATTTTGTTACGACATTCTCAACTAAAAAGAGCAGCAGATTCTCTCAAGGTTGTGGAATTTAAGAAGTGAATTGAATTAAGGGCATTAACAGGTTCAGCATCAGACCCTGTTTTTTTTTCAAAAAAAAAAAATTCTTGGAGGGCAAACATTTTCTTTCCTAATACATTAACTGTGGGTCTCACGTTTGTTTCGTTTTTTTTTTTAACCTCTCCCCACCCCCACCCCCCTAAGGATTGGTTCAGAAACCTAAAAGCAATATTCAGTAAATTTAAACAAACAAACAATAAATCAATTCCCTTGGATCTATGGCCCAACCCGTCCTGAACTAGTGTTGATAGCCCAACACTGTGTTGGAGTTGATAAATAAATAATTACATGCAGGCTGCTTATTTGGGAAGGTAAAGTGATTACAGACAGAGTCTTATTTGCTTCAGGTTTAACACAAGTCAGATCCAAAACCTTTTTGCGGAAACAAAAGGTTCACTCAACCCTTTATTTAATGATCTTTAGACTCATTGCACAACAAAAGGTCTTGCACTTAAGACTTGTTTTACAACAGAGCAAAATAAGGCAACTCAAAATGCTCTTTTAAATGTCTTAATTTGCTTTTCCTGCAGAACAAGTCGTGCCCCATTTTTCACCTCTGGCAAAAAAGGAAAAAGATTCACTGAAAAGAAAAGAAAGAACACTGGATGCCTCGCCAAGCCAGACAACAGTAGCAGTACCAGAAATAAACTTGTTTTCAGGAGAAGAAATATTTGCATGATAAATTATTTATTATTAGCAAGCAAGCAAGAGGTTATATGATTGACAAGCACAACTTTTCAGTGACCTACCTTGCTGTTCAGTAACAGAAATAAACAAATTCACTAAGAAATCAAGCAGGCAATGCTGTTAAACTATAATTTATTAATTCTGTACAAATTTTGTTGGACACCTAATACATGTTTAAGATATCCTTACTGAGAAAAACCTGTAGAATGTGTATACTTATGTTCCAGATTTTGTCTGCTCAACAAATTGTAACCTATAAATAATTTATGCCATCGAGTACCTTGTTTTTCAGAAATAAATTATTCCATAACAAGAGGACGTGTATTTTTTTTTTACTTTGCATGTTTAATTTTATTGGCTTGCAAGAATTTTTAACCTACACAAGGGACCATTCTTTACCCTTTATCAAAAATCCATCCTTCATTAAACAATTGTTACACAAAACAGTCGCACATGACAACGGCGACAAGGTGCAGTGTTTAAAGCTGGCTATGACTTTGTGGAAATAAAAAAGAAAAAACAGAAAAATATTGCACTATTGCGTTAACCAACCCCTGACTTATGAGAATTGCTTTTAAATTATTAAAGAAAGAGTCTCTGTTATAGGCATTTTCACCCAATTCACATGACTTCTCTTCTTGTGGAAAGTGAGCTTGTATCCTTTGAGTAGGGAGCCAGTCTGAGCATGTACTTGTTTATATTCAGAGGTAGTCTACATAAGATAATAAATTATCAGACAGCTAACGCTTGCTACTGTGTTTTCAGCTTTTTCTCTTTTGCTTCTTGTGCCTTCTCATATTCCTCTTTGACAATCGCAATCCGCACCCACTTTGGTTTTTCAGACACCAGGCATCTTGCAAATACAGCGCACAGGATCAGGAAATGTTCAATACAAAACACAATAGCCACAACATACCTAAGGGAATGAACATGTGTATCAATAAATCACTGATTACTCTCAGACCTACAACGTTTTATTAGCCTGCATTGCAGCCGGATGTGTCACTCAAAACGGTGTAAGACTGTCTGTGACGCCGGCTACGTTCTACTGGATCCTCCTTTCATCTTAAACATTTCAGTTGACACAAATTTTATACAAGCGATCAACTGTTTGAATGTTACATTTGAATAAATGGTTATAAGACGTCTGAAAATGTTTGTTAAATACTACCATCAATACCTACTTATCAGCAGGCTGGTTAATTTGACTCTCTGTGAAACCCTAACTGTTGCAGCATTTGACCATGGAAACTACTAGCATAGTGGGAAATTTAACCAAACGTTTCAAAGAAGTCAAATGCCCGGGGGAGGGGGGGGGGAAGGAAATGGGCATTAGTACATGCTTGGTTTTGACTGTCACATAAGAACATGTTTCAAGGGAGACCACTGGCTAAAAGGGAGTTGCAGATTATATTTACACAGTAATATGTTTCACTAGTTTTTGCTGCTGCACATACCTTCCATATCCATTGATAATGTACTGATCATTGTCAATAGTCTCGTACATCCAGGGACACCATACAGCAAGTTGCTCAGATGAAAATCCCACAATTAAGCTGTTTGTAAGCATGGAAAGGACCATCATGGCATACAACACATTGTACCACACACCAATATTGGATGCCCTGTAAGTAAGCAAAACCTGATGTCAGCCCTTTCACTCCCAAGAGTAAAAGGTTCTAACTTACCAGCCTGCAGATCAACTTTCAGATAACTTTAACTTTCAACTCTGCAGATGGTTCTACGTCTTGAGTCTGTGGATGAAACCCTAACTGTTCAAATGATGGCTACAAAGCAGTGCTTTCCAGAGGTACTTTTGTGTTTGTAAACTTGACACATTAGCTGTTTATGCAAGGTGCCTAGCAAGCCCCAATCATTTGAATATAAATGAAGTATGTACATGTATGTAATGTTAAATAGTTAAGCTATAGAAAACTTTTTCTGTGTTTGCATAGCCTGATATAAACACAAGAGGGGTTGGGAGAA
This sequence comes from Siderastrea siderea, assembly GCA_964030785.1. Classification (NCBI taxonomy): domain Eukaryota; kingdom Metazoa; phylum Cnidaria; class Anthozoa; order Scleractinia; family Rhizangiidae; genus Siderastrea; species Siderastrea siderea. The sequence continues at coordinate 3,792,574 of OZ034970.1, forward strand.
TTGGAGACAGTTATGCAAACCTAAGAGTAAGTCGAGGGTTTGCTTTCGAGAATTCCCCCAACCCCTCGAGAGGTTATATCAGGCTATGTAAACACAGGAAAAAGTTTTTTATTGCTTTTATAAAATAACTAAGATACTGTGCACAACTGTGACATCACAACTGTGTTCACATGCTCTCATACAAACACAGATCTTAGCCAATCATAGCACATGTAGTATCTTAGTTATTTTATAAAATGCCATTAGGCGAGTGTGTCACTGATGTTATCACCACATTTTGACGTCATCTGTGATCTATTACTGAACAGATGCATGGCAACATGGTATCTATTTGTTTTACAGAATAAAGAGACAAAAGTTGCTAATGATGACACCATCTTTGCATCTGTCCTCTAATAGATCATAGTTAAGAACCAATGAAAATGCACGTAGAATTCAGCATATTAGATAAAATGTAACAAGTTTTGAGCCCGTGGATGAAATCCTAATGTATGACCATTCACATGAAGGTATCAAGCAATAACTGTGGCACTGTTTGTTATGCTGTAGTGTGTTAACTTTTGTATCAGTGGATGAAATCAAAGTGTGACCATTCAAAAGGAGGTATCAAACAATATATATCTGTGGAAACAAACTGCTTAATACAACTTGCTGCTTGATATAGGCACTTCAGTGATCACAATTTAGAAATTGATACCTTCTAACTTTGGGCCGCTGATACATGTAAAGCAGTTTAAACAAGTCAGCCCTTCCTTCAATGAACAAGAACAATATACTGACAGCTGCTGCAAGCGGGAAGGCAGATGCAAACAATGTCACATACTGAAAAGAAGGAAAAATTCAAGAAATTAGCTGAATTGAAGGATCTAGATTATGATAAGAAAATCTTATGTGAACCCTTTAAGCCCTGAAATAAAAATGCATCTGTTAGTCTCCTTACTATTCTCCATACATTTCTCAGTTATGAAACTAGTAAGGAGAATTTGTCTAAACATCAAGACATCCTCTCCTTAGTGATCACTTCCTTTGTTTTCATCACTTTGAATGTTTGTAATAATATTGTTCTGAATTAAAACTTTCACTTAATGTCCTTGAAAATATATCTTTCTGGTCTTGTTTTCAACTAGCACTCTCCCTTTGATTCACTGTTATCTTCAACTTCTAAATCAGCCAAAACCTCTTTAGTATATAGTCAATGAATTTTTGTAGGCTCGTTGTAGCTAGATATAAAATAACAATAATGCTAAACTTACCCCAAACTGCACAACCATTTCCAGATAATCGTCAAACTGTTCATATTCTTCTAAAACAACATCCTGTTGTGCCTTTCATTGATGTACAAAGAAAAGATCAGAATTGTTTTCTTTATTTCCACAATACATACTTGACTGAGTTGTGCGGTGTGGTTTCAACTTTTGAGTCTGTGGATGAAGTGCTTAAGTGTGACCATTCAGATCCCAGCCTAAACAATTGATGAAAACATTCATCGGAAATATAATCAATCAATCAATCAATCAATCAATCAATCAATCAATCTTGAAATCAATCCACATCTATTCAATCAGTGGTAGGTAATCGCTATCCACTAGTATGACAGAGTATCAACCAGTAAATATTACAGTAATGGTTACTATAAAAAACTTCATTTAATGATTACTTTAATTGCAACGATTTTGTCAATTGGTCAGGGCAGGTCAATTGAAAACTACTAAGCAAAACTTCTTTGTGTCATTGTTCAAGATGTTGTTGTCCTAACCTGGGAGAATGCAGATGAAATTCTAACAAAAATGTGACCATTCAAATGAAAGCCATAGAACAGCACTTTCTTGTGGTTCTCTTTATTATGTTAAACACATGGTTTTAATTTTTGAGTCAAGATTTGTGCACAGAATCCTCACGCGTGACCATTCAAATGAAAGCCATTGAACAGTTCATTTTTGTAGTGCTGTTTAATTCATGTTGTAGGTGGGCTTAACAGTCACACTAAGAGTTCACCAGCAGACTCAAATATTATCTAGAACCATGCTCCAGGTTAGACTCTGAAAGGGAAAGGCCCAATTTTTGTTACAGGGCTTCTAATATCGGTGCATGTTTCAATGCATCATATATAATGATATTCTAATAGTGTGACCAAAGTCAAATGCTGTTTATCTGATATTTCACACCACAGAAATTTGAAAAACTTCTGCACTGCACTTCACCTGTTTACCGTCTGTAAGTGTCTAGTAAAGATTAACAGATTATTCCCAACCTGAGATGGAATAAATGTTTTTTCATCTGGACTTTTCTTGCTTTTTGCATACTCCCTCTTTATCTTCCACACATGGCCTTTTTCTGTCACATATGGGAGAAGCGATTCTGTTATGAGGCGGCGGATTTCATCACCTTAAAGAAAAGCCACAAACAACAATGTTTACAAGAAAGAGATCATAAAAAAGATATCATTTCACAAATAAATATTACTCGGCTTAGGTTTCAAATTGAAATTGTTGCACTATTACAATGCTTCTCTCCAAAAATAAATCCCACTGATTTCTCAGTTTAGCTGGAAGTGTCTTTAACATTCTAAAATCTGATTGGGATGACAGCACTGCCCCAGCTGGAGCACTAACAACAGGAAAGCATATGCATTGGACAGCAAAGATTATTGGGTGATTATTGATGATTTGGGTGACTTTAAAAACAGAGTTAATCATAGTACTGTTCTTTTTATTGACCTTGAATTATTCAATTGATCACCGTTTTTTCCCGAAATTTTGTCGTGAACATTATCATTATCACCACAGATCTGTCTCTTCTCCAGGTTGTTCCCCAGCGATGCACCCACCAGTTCTGTACTCAAATCTTGTCATAGAAATGACTAATTGGCAAGAGGACTTTGTGTCGTCCACTTCCGTGTGTAGTATAGTAAGTGTTTAAAAAATAATAATCATGGGTAGTTAATCAAATGATGCAAAGTGGCCATACTATTTTGTTATTCAGTCATTTGAATATGGAACAAGTTGGATTCTCTACTCAGGTATTACCATGTAATAATCAGTACAAACCAAACCAAAGAACAATGCTCAGGTACATACCCCAGAATAACCCAACTAGTTCTCTCCGCAGAGCAACAACATTCAACTGATAGAATGCAATGTAGAACAGAGGCAAGAAGCAGTCAAACACTTCAAACAACACACGCTTTATGATAAGAGAGTTATCCCAGTCCCTCTCTGTCCTGTTAATTAAAAAGAAAATGAGAGATTAAGAAAGAATCAATTTACAAGTCCATTCTTGTCTCTGTTGTAACTCTCATTAAAGTCTTTGCAATATTATTGAGCTCTCTTTCCTCCAAAAAATCATTAAAAACTGATTGTGTCTTGAAGATTGCTACCCCAAATTTGTGGACCCCCCTACCTTGAGATAATTATTAGCTCTACATCATGCATCCAGTCTGTCTTGTTTCAAACCTAATCTTTAGACGACTGCCTTCATTGTCAAGAAAGGCTTTTCCCAAGTTGGTGTTTAAAATAATTAATTTTAAATTTATAGATCTTTCCCATAGAATTGATCATTTTCCCTAGCCAAAAAAGGGAAAAAAAATAAGAACTTAGCCAAAAAATAAGAACTTACTGTTAGGGTAAGGTCTTCTGAGATATTTTTTCATAGAGCTTAAAAAGGGCATCAAATTCATCGTAACATCATTATACAATACCTGTGATTTTCCAGATCAGTACAATAGTGTGCCACAGAACGGTACAGTTTGTTCAATATGTTGATAACCACTGAATGACCAATGGTAGGAATTAAATAGCCATAGTACTTGTTATCGGCTGCAAAAATGTGGCCCTTAAACAAAACAACAATTGTCGTAAAGATGTGAAAGGACATTGACAATTTAAATTTCGCACTTACCAATGTTTTAAAAGCCTGAGGGAGGGGGAGGAAAAGACCCGAGGTCTGGGAATAGAAATTGTGGAATGTCCTGGAATTTTGTTGTAACATTTTCTAGGGCTAGGAAGTCCTGGAAAATTTACTATTTTACAATTTATTTGTAGTGACTGATGATGACCGGGAAAAAAAGAGTATCACCCAAGCATGCATGAGGGCAAGAGTTTGACCTTCTATCCTTTGAAATTATGAAAATTTCAACAGATTTGAACTTTTCAAGAGCACACACACAGTTGCACCTGAGTAGATCTTCACTCAGCTCCTTAAATCAATTGGCTGATGACAAAAATGATATCATAATTTTATCTTATTAAATGGTAATTCCCGGTCTTCAGTGCCTGCAATCATTAGGGGTCAGCAGTATCACCCAAAACGTGATCCTGCAATCACTACTGGTCAGCAAAATCCCCCTCAAAATGTGAGCCTGTGATCCTCAACATTCAGTGACGTCCCACTCAAAATGTGAGTGGAAAAGGCTGCTGATGTCAAACTCACCGGTTCTGCAAAATAAGCAAAAGTACCAATATAAACAGGGCTTTCCTTGTCCTTGATGTAACCATTGAAGTTAAGTGAACACAGCATAGCACCCACAGCCAAGAGAAGAACGGGAAGAGTTAACACAAAACTCAAGCCATAACGCAGCCATCTTTTCCATCTTGGGAAATACTTCTCAGGTTTGCCAGTGATGGGGCTGGGACGTATTTCACCAGAGAATTCAGGACGCAGCAGTTCTGATTTTTCCAATCCATGTGTGTGCCACAAGAAGGAATACTCAGACTCCTTTCGTTTCCATATCTTAAAGTTGAAAATAAGACAATACTTAACATTACTTGGCTTGTCTTCCTTCTTGCTGGTTAATCAAGCAGAAGACCAGGGAACTCTTGTTTCTGTTCAGATGCCCTTGGAGATCTCAGCCAATCACAAGTCAGGAGGGGACAAGAAGCTAGAAGCTATATTACAAGGGTGCCAATCAAAACTAAAGTTTTTGAGCAATTTGAGGGGAATTGGTTTTCATAGGAGGGCAAATATTTTGGTAAAATTTAACTTCTTTTAAAATTGGTTGAGATACTCAAAGCAAGCTATGGTAGGTAAAATCATGTTTAATTCACCAGGTGATCAGCCCTTAGAAACATCCCGATTATTTGCCTGAGTTTGAAACTGACCACATTCTGATGAGAACTCAAATGAAACCGCTGCCAATATATAGTTTTTATCTTCTCTAAAGTAAGTAAGTATAAGTAAGTAAGTAAATGGCAGTCATGCTCAGTGATAACCACTTTAGGATTTTACTTACGGTAAGAAAGCTAATTGCCCAGAAAGCCATGAGGACCTCGTACAAAGGTAACAGAGGGTTGTCGTCAACAGTCACACCACGAGGCTTGAAAAAATACAACAGGATCCCTACAAATGCTATTGGTACTAAGGTCCATGTAAAACAAGTCATCCATCCAAAATAAAAGGCAACACTTTCACCTGAGAAAAATAATGGAGAGATGGACTGTTTGATATGCACTTTTTGACTGAGTGGGAAGGCTGGACAGGAAAATATTTGTCCCAAGGTCATGACAATATGAGCCATGACAGAGAGCCAGATATTTCCTGTCCGGCCCTATCTAATTCAGTCAATAAGTACTTTATCAGACCACCATTTTTATGCTTAATATTATCGGAAAATACCAAAGAAATGTTTTTTTGAAAATACTCAGTGAATGTTAAAGTGCATGTGTGAGTTGAACAAATGACATGTGGAGGGCCGGCCAGCTTTTTGTGGACCAGCTCATGTCAACTCTTCCAGCCCTACACACCTCAACTGGCCAATGCATTTTCTATAGAGCTGCATCAGTGGGGATGTAGAGTGGTATAATAATTGGCAATATTTTTACCTCCATGCAAAAGGTAAATTCAATAGTTAATGTCATAAATTTCACACCATCAGTTGAACTTCTCAAAGCAGCCAACCAAAATGCCCCAAAAGGTAGTTGCCTTGTATATGAGGTCCTGGTTACAGTCGTACGATGGGTAGTAATGACGACGATGATGATGGTGTCAGTGATGATGGTTGGTTGTGTTGATCATGATGATATTGATGGTGATGCTAACGGTGATTACAATGATGATGATGGTGGTAATGGTGACGACTATAACAGAATTAAGTTATTTCAGTTACCATAGTAATCTCTTATCTCTTGCAATGGACAGACAATGACATTTTGCTTCATTCTTTTCCAGATCTTGTCTTGTTCATGAGGTTGATGAAGAGGAAATGCTGACTCTAAGATAGGAGGTTTAGAATGCAGACAGTCTGTAATGAAGGCTTCTTCTCCCCTCAACTTGATACCATGAGACACCAAACGTTCCTTGTTATTCAAAAGAAATGATAGTACTCAAAACAATCATAATGAATGGTTCTCTTGGGTAACCTTGTGTGCCATCATGTTCACTTTATTAGAGACTTTTTCCAAATCCCCACAAGCCATTTTTTTTTAAATAAAATAACCATGTTTAAAAATAAACTTTTTGTAGGTAACAAGAACAAATGATATTCACAACTGACCAATCAAAGATGTTTGGAAATGCACAAAACCTTGGTTTATGTCAAGTAAGCATAGCTGCTTATCACAAAAGTAATGTGGTAGCAACAGTAAATAAAAAATATGATGGTAGGCCTAGGGCTGTCAATAAACCCTTTATTTAGCCCCACTATCAACATGTATATTCTCCTCACTGTTTTACACAAATTTCATGTTACTAGTTGGGAAAATTTGATTAAACATCAAGACATTTTATCTTTGGTGATCTTTTCCTTTATAATTCTTATGACCCATTTGTTTGATTAATTAGTGGTATAATGTGGGGGAGAAATTAGATGCTGACACTACTGGCAAGTTAATGGGGCTTAAAGGATTATGGACCATAACCTTCAACACTAGCCAAGGCTGAGTGTGCTTGATGTGACCTTGCAGCTTCTGGTGAACATGCCTGCCATCGTTATTATCTAGTGGTACCCACAAACCAACATGTCAAATTTGTTACAGGTGTGAAGATCAAAGCAACAGGTGTCCAACACAGGTAAATAGAGGAATCAATTGGTACTGTTGTAAGATCAACCATTACTTACTTTGTTGTATTGAACAGATTCCAGGCAGATCTCAATCAAGTATGCCCTTTCAGCTGAGGTGAAAAAAGTTTCTTGATTTTCACTTCCCACATATTCATCAAGCTTTTCAGCAACAAATTCCCGAATCTATACACGAAAATCACGAATGGTCTTTCAGGGCTACTCAGTTAACACACATATCTGTTTCAATACTGTAAATGGTTTGAACCCAGGAGTCAGATCATAAGTTGGTAAAGTATGATCGTCCAGGTCAGTGTAGTCAGGACAATGACAAGAAACTTGTAACATCTGACGATTCATGATTTACTTGACTCTGACGATGACTTCCACTCAGGTTGTCAAAACATCACAAACAGTCCTTCTTAAGACTAGACTCACCCAGATAATCATTCTTTAGTTTACTGCCTAACACATAACAAATACCCCATTTATCCTTAGGCTATTAAGTAATATTTTAGCTTTAAGCTCTGTAGTCTTGAAAAACAATTGTAACTTATTTTGTTTTATTACTATCTAGACTGTGTAGCACAGTTTTTTGATGATTTTTTCTGCAGGCATGGAAAGTTTCTGCTTTTTGAATGCATACATGTTCTGGGGCCTATTCCTTGAAAGTCCCAATGACTTATTGGCCCGAAAGCTATTTCTTCTGCCTTCCTTTATTAATCAGGCATCATGCAGTTGAATCATGCAGTTTGCAAATGAAATGGATACAATTGTTTGGCATAAAATTGAGAACCCTGAGGTATGTGCACTTTATATCCACCCTGCAAAAAAATTCTGCCAAATTTTTTTATCCAAAAACAAAGTCCAGCAGAAATTTCTCCCCCTAAAAAGGCCAAGATTACCAATTTTAAATCAAAAAAAGGCCTTCACACCTCTCTGACAATAACGTGTACCTAAGTACTCATTCCCCCACCCCTGAGCTGTGGGCTCGACAATTTTTCAGTTAATGTTACAAAAAGTAGAAGTGACATATACTTTCTGCAATATCAAAATTCGTTGCATGAGAAGGTAGTAACACACACAGCAAGCAATCTCAACTTGCAAAGCAAAACTTGTTGCACGAACACTTGCCCGTATAAACACCTGTAAATTTTTATTATTTTCATAATTTGTTAGTTATCTCTTATCCCCAAACCCCCTAACAGAGCCCCCACAGAAGTGAGCTTATCTCATTTATGAATGCTATTTAAGCATTTAAAACGATGCAAAGATGACGAAGAGTTAAAGAGCCATCTAGTTTTAAAAATGCAGAAAAAAGACGTGGCACCTAAATATAAGCTGGAGCCTGTATGTCATCAATATTAATCATTCATTCATCAAAAATTTAGAACACAAAACTCGTTATAAACAACTTGCCTTGTTCTTAGCCTTTGTGGTTTTCTCCAGACCAACCTCCTCTGCCTTAAAAATATCGTTGATATCAAAATTTTCTTCTTTTTCTTACATAATACACTCGCACAAAACAACAAAAAGGCCCATAAGTGCGCCATAAAAATATGACCAACGGAACTTACAAACATACACTACCTTCTGGGCTAGTAGCTGGAATGGCGCACTAATAGTTAGTAACGTTTTGCCCTCAAACTCTTCTCGCGTTACACTAAACCTAGAGCGACTTATGCACTCGATAAAGTACTCTTTTACTTCTTCTTTGTTGCACTTTTCCGAGAAGCAAATGAGGTACTCCCCGGTCGCCATATTGCTTTTGACCTCCGCGGGCTGGAGACTGTCACGCTTTCAATGTATATGTAACGCACGTGACTGACAAGACCTTACGTAACTACCCCTCCCTCGAGGGTGTTGGAGATTGGCAAAAACCCAGCATACCAAGTAGGTGGCGATAATGTGAGTGAGCCAACTGACTCTACTCCAGACCAAGCCCCGAGACTTACTAAAATGTATCTTTGCCATCTGACGGTCTCGCCACCCACGTGCTGCATTTCAGAACGCAGCATGAGAGTATCGCGTCCGAGTCTCGTTTTAACGCCGTTTCTTATCTCAGAGAAGGCAGAAAAGGGGCTCGAAACTATACCTCTAGGTGCCAAGTGGAAGAAAAAGAGAAACAGCTAAACGAGTCAAACCGGCTTAACCACGGCACGCTACAATACGGTTGATTTCCATTCATCGTTTTTGACAAAAGTAACCCGCGATCAGGCTCTATTGGGTTTTGCTCGGTGAAACATTCAGGCGGGAAGGGCGAAACGAAAAATAGCGAGCGACCAACGTAAGATAATATAAGAGCGATGCTAAAATTCGGCCTGATCACAGGTTATGACAAAAGGAACAGCCACACTATAATCTGCAATCGTCAAAAGAACTCTTGTTACAGTCACCTAGACGAAAACTCTTGGAGATAGGTCATTTATTTCAGATGGCAGCCCCTGGACTTTGGAACAAACTGCCTTCAAACTTAAGAGCTATAAGTAATTTATATCTTTTTAAAGGGACAGTAAAGACATATCTTTTTAGAAAGGTGTTTGCCTGCTATAGATTATTAGTACATTGCTATTATTAAGTATTTAGCATTATTATTATACGTTTCATATTATGTAAATTAGTATTTTATTAGTCATTTCTTGATTGTGGTCATATCTTATAGAAGTTTCAAAGTGACCTATCTCTGTTTGCCGTATTGGTTTTAACTGAAGGGAGACGTTAAAGGGTCGGGTCTCAAAAAGAGCCTATCAACTTTTTTTGATGATGTGACATACACGGTCATAAGGTCATCCGTAATATCTAAGTTATGGTTTCAAGCTACGGATCCCACGCTCCTAATTAAACTTTTAAGGGAGCCTAGCATGGGTGTGAGTGTCACAAAGGGGCGACGTTTTCCTCTTTAATCATTATGATTGATGCCGTATTCTCCTTGGGAGAGTGCTCGATAGCTCGAAACGTCAGCTTTTAAATGACTCTACAGTTGGTAAATTTAAGTTTTCAGTCTCGTGGTATTTTTTAGAACGAGGAAAATGCATTTTATTTTTACTTTCAAGCACAGAACCTTTTCAACAAAGTAGTTTGATGGCAAGACTGACAACAACAAAAAAACGTTATAAAATATTCAAAACTAAAGTGGAACAAGGGGCCGTTTCACTGCCAAGTTTTGAATATTTATAGCGTCCTTTTTATGGTCCATACGAGCGTAAACATGAAAAAATTTGTTTTTTACAACAACATTGAAAAATTACGAACTAAAAGACGTTAACTGTGAGAAAAACTCGCGTGCGGAACAAAGTAAAAGGCAATGCAATACGCGTCATCAATCCGTTCAGTTTTTTCTTCCACGTTTTGGATTTGTTGAACCATTTCTTCGTCTGAAATGTCGGCTAAATTTCCAAATTGGAACTTGGCAGTTCTCTGGGCTCCGATTACTTAGAGAAATCGGAACAATCTAGTCGTACGGTAAGAAATTTGCAAGCTTTCTGTTGTGTTGCGTTGCACAAGACGTCAATTTTTATGGGCTAGCTTGAGGGCTAGCTATACCATGTATACTTTCATCGACAATAAGCAAAAACCAATCAGCGCGCTAGAGTTCTCACGGTTATTGTAAAATGACAAAATGACAGTTTTCCCAATCCATTTGGTACGTTTTTAGTTACTCACTTTTCTTTCTCGTTCAAACTATTCAACAAACCGAGCGCCCTCGAATGTAATCGGACCCGATTTATAGACTGCAACCGTGCTTGAATGATAATTTGTAGTCGGCCTTGAGGCCTTATGTGCCACTCGGCATAAAGAGGATGAGTGGAGTGAGTTTTAGTATTCCTGCTCAGTTGCCCAGAAAGAAAAATTGATCCAAAAATATTCCCCACCATCGTTTTACACTGTTTTGCAAAACTGAGACAAAACAAATTTCAAAAAAAGTCTTTTCTAAACATCTTTTTTTAGTTTCTATCCTTCATTCGGCAAAGTGAATTTATGCTCCGATCGGTTACTGATAGAATTGCTCCTAATCCAAATCGGCCGGCTCCCAGTAAATTTTTAAGGAAAGCAGGCCTACTATGTATACTTAACTACCCGCACTAGCAGGTGAATTTCATAATCGAAATTTATTTGCATGATGTTACGAAAGGTTCTTATGCAAATTAATATTTTATTACTTTTTTAATCTTGATACAACATTATACTAATTTTGCCTCGTCTAGCTATGGTGAGAAGGAGCGCCGATTTTTTATATGCTGATGATTTCTTCTCCCATTTTTACGATTATTATCGGCGGGAAAATCATGACAAGGTGTAACCTGTTAGCGACAGCAAACTAAATAAATACCGAGAAGTGCGAGTCCGTGATATGGTAAATACAATGACATTACTCAGTCACACCTGCAAAATTCAACACATGGATAAGCAGGTTTAGTTTACATTTTCCGAACAAAATTTCAGCGTTTTATCTTTCAGATTGCTTTATGTTCCTCTTCTTTATCAGAACGCAGACTCTTGGCAAACCACAACACAATCCCACAGTTGATTAGACAAATGACCACCATCAATCCTACACTGTTTCCAAAAGTTGCAACTGGAAAGCGTTTCAAGTCACCGCGTCTCGATTCCATTTGGATTTGAATGGCTGTGAACTGGTCTGCTGCTCCAAGAGCCGTAAAAACGTGTAGAAAATGATGGCTGTGTCCAATGATATCAAATACCCCTGGCATTAGCCGTTCAGGCATTCTAGACATGTTTGCCAAAGCTGCAACCAGGTAAAAAACACAATGACGCCTGAAATAGGAGCGCGCAAGCAATTCTTGGTCAGTTTCGTGTAGAGAGGACGGTTCCGTGAGCACTCGGTGCAAATACGGAGAGCTATTGCACCAAAACGCGACCACAAAACAAAATGTTCGAATAACGTATTTCATCTTTGACCATCTGTGGCGAGAGGCACAACAAGTGGACGTCGAGAAAACAGAAACAAGACAAGAAACCACGAGAAACGCGCTCGAGTTATTAAAGAGGAAGCTATCATTATTCAACGAGCGACTGTAGAAATAAAACGCTTGGCCAGCTCCAACACTGTACACACTAATCGCGGAATAGTCGAAGAAAAAGCAAATATGCCGCACTCTGGGAGACATGGAATTAAAGAGGTGAGCACCTGAACTCATCAACAGAAAACCACAGATTCCTAAAGCAAAGGATAGCAGAGGGTACACGAAAGTGTCGGAAAGGCCATACCTCCAGAATAAGAAAGCGAAACGAATCACGAAAAGCAGGAAAGGAAGGAAGTGAGTCCAAACGTTTACGGTTTCGTTTAACGGCTGGAAGGCACTCTTGACACAATCCAACGCCGAGCCATAAGGTTTGCGATAACCAGTGCAAATAAACATTTCGCGGAATTGCGCGGGTACTTCTTCCGAACGCAATCCCAATCCAAACATTGAACTCTTGCGTTTATCTTCCTCGTGTTTCTTTTCCATTTTAGCCCTTTCGTAGCAAAAATTCGACAGTTCAGTTTCCGCTCTCTTTCGACGACTAATGACAGTCAATGTTCTTGCGGTTGCAAACGAATGAAATTAAAAAGCCGGGTAGCAAAGCAATTGAAATTGCCACCCGGTCAAGTTTTTTGTTCATCTGTGCGCTCATTGGCGGAAGTCGAGTATGGGTTTCCCGTGAGACAGGTGCGAAATTTTTAAGGTGCTCAATGGTTTTCCTCTGACGGCTGAATTCGTGGATTGGACTTCTGGATGTTCGGGACAAAAGAGAGAAGAGGAAAGAAAGAAGAAGAAATATTGTTCAAAATTCACTTTAAAGATATCGAAAACAAGGAAAGAAACAACACTGTAGGGAAGTAGTACTCAAAAGGTTTTAATCTTCAAATTTTGAATGGCCACTCTAGTTTACTGTTCAACCTCCCTTGTCCCTTTTTGTTAATTTATTGCTGGGGTTGGGGGAAGGAGGTAATCCCTATAGTTAGCTATTCCGAGGGGTTCCACACAGAAGGGGGGGGGGGGGTATTCCCACTTGCAGTATAAGAAAGGGTACAGACACTTTCAAATTAAAAGGGATAGCAGCGGTAAAAACGGTTGCAAAATTTTGGCAGAAGTTACAATGCAAAAAGCATACCAAAGCTTGGGCATTCAAGCGACTAAAAACCTTGTGTGTGAGAGCGAAATTTTAGCAAAGTTTTTATGAAATGCGAGCAACATCCCTGTGACACAGCACCTATAATAATATCAATCTTGTTAAGAATAGTGTAGACTTAACACTTCAGTAGCATCATTCAATGAGATCAACATTTAATACATAATGCAATGGCAGCTGAATATAGATAAGAAAAATTACTCAGCTAACCCTTCATTGCATGTCACGTTACAAAACCATCACACTATTAGCCACAAAGGAATTCAGTACAACATCATACTTTCAGTATAACTTCACACTTTGTTAGCTGACTCTTTGAGTTGTAATAAAATAACCTTAAAGCCAAATTTCACACTTAAACCCCCCAAAAAATTGACAAAATCTAAGACTAATTCCGTCATATGTTTTAATTATAATTTCCTACTTTTATACTTCAAACCTATTTTAAGTCTCGGCTATCAGTGGAGAGACAGTTTACCAGTTATTGCAATGAACTTTATATAATAGATTGATCAAAACAAGCATTGTTGCATACATGCGTTACATTATTATTAATTTTATTTTTACTGCGCCTATCAAAAATGAAAATTATTTTGTACATAGATCCTAGCCGTTACAATGATCCTTGTAAAAGACACTAAAATTCATTAACAAAATAAAGACCTATAAAATTTTGATCTTGCATAGTTCACTGTACATCACATACAATTTCACCTTGACTTGCCAAAACCTTTTATTCATTTCACTCAGAAAATTTCTCGAATCACCACTGAACAGTCAATAAACATGAACATTTGACGAATTCATTTCATTTACATTATTTGAGTCAGAATTCTATAACATTGATGTGAAGATAATGATGTCAGACAAAACTCTAGTTGATGCACAAGATGTAAAGATTGAAGGACTTACTGGCAGAAGAGTGTAAGTGAAGGTTTGGTTCAAATTTTTACTTTTGCATGGTATCACATTTTTTTGCATACAGACTTGCTTTCACGTACTCAATGCGCAATAATTTTGCCTTGCAACTCAGACATCATACCAATACCCAGATGTTTCCTTTTGTTTAAATGATAATGTTATTCTTTCCGCTGCGTAGCACTCAAAATGAATTCATGATAAATGACAAGATATTGTGTCCCTAGAGTGCTGAAAACTGCATAACAAACACTCAGGCATTTGGGGGATAAATGACGAATGGGGTTATCCCCAAAACGTCTGACTGTTTAATTATGCAGTTTTCAGTACTCTTAAATAGAGGCACAATTTTTCTCATTTATCATTCATATTATTCTTATATACTTATAGGCTAAAATTGGAAAGTAACCCATCCTGACTAAAGCAAATTGTTAAAAATCAAAGGTTTTAAAGAGAGAACAAAAATACCTAGCACAGCTAGGTACACGATTGTGTCGTCACAACAAGTCATAAGTCAAAAATTATGAGATTGCTGAGTAAAAGCCAAATGTCAATGAAATCTTCACTTACAGCCTTTTTCACAAGCTTTTCTGACTTCTTTCAGTGGATTTAACCATCAAATCAATGATTTTTCTTGACTAAAAGGAATGAAGTACACATGTCAGTCAATCTTGCATTCTGGCAACACTGCATGTCAGTGTTGCAAAGTTCACTGGAAAATTGGTACCTGCGTTATGAACTATGCAATGAAGTTGTCAATTCCCCAGTTAAATCATGGAGAAAACATCATCCAGAATTTAATTGCAGTCCAACAGTCCACAAAATAATAATGGTGATGATAATAATAATAATAATAATAATAATAATAATAATAATAATAATAATAATAATAACAATAATAATAATAAGAATAATAACAGTATAATTTTATAAATGCATTTTCCACAGCGTCAATGCATTTACAAGTTGACAAAAAAATAAAATTTAAGTGTCGACTTAAAACTATAAGATAAAATATTGAACCTAATTTACAACATTCAAAAATAGGTAAAAAAAGTGCTTAACTACTAATAACAATGGATAAAAATATACAAATGCTAACTACTAATTACAACGGATAAAATATAAAAATCGGTCTACAAGATAAAGGAAACCAATAAACTAGCTAAAAATAAATTAATTTCAAAAGGTATGTCTTTAAAAGCCTTTTAAAAGCAGAGACTGACTGTACATTATGGACACTTTCTTGACCTTGACCAGTGTATGCTCTCTTAAATTACCCTGCTCAATATAGAAACTTTTTTTGGTTCTTTCTGTGTCCGTAGTAATGGGGCTTTAACATGTTGTTTGTTTTGACTTAGAAGTAACCTGCAGATTGCCAAATCTAAACTTCAAAGTTGTGAACTTTGTTTGTGCTGGACTTCTCAAGTTTAATAATAGTCTGCTTCAATCACTAGTTACTTTAAGGCAAATTCATTCTCTGTTGCACTTGCATTTGGACTTCTTTGGCATTTTTTTCAATTTGACTTTCCCATTTGTGTCATTGAGTTCAATTTTTATAGCACCCAGATCAACAGACCTTGTGAGCATTCGCATCATGGTCTTGAACATTTCTTCAATGGGTTCCACAAAAAGCGCACTGACTTCCATGTAGCTTAGGCCATGACACTTGGCAACCTCAAGACCTTCCTCAAAAGAAATTTCACGCTTATCAGCTTGGTCTTTCTTGTTTCCAATTAATAAAATTAAAGCATTGCTTTCTGTGCAGTATTTTTTGGCTAGTTCTAGCCATCTTGGAATGTGATGGAAAGTTTCGTGATTTGTTACATCACACACAAGAAAAATGCCATGGACACCACGAAAGTACATTGCCTGGACTGCAAAGAATTGCTCTTGACCAGCTGTGTCAATCACTTCTAAACGTACAAACTTGGAGCCATATTTGAATGACTCTCTGTCAATCTCTATGCCTAAAGTTGTGGTGCTCATAAGCATGTCATAAAAAGGGTTCTGAAAACGGTTAAATAAACAGGATTTTCCAACTCCCCTGTCTCCAATAAAAAGCACCTTGAATTTATAATCATATGCTGGTTGACGTCCAACTTTCTCAAACCTTGTTTCTCCGTCCATTTCACAGGGTTGAGGTAGTCGCACTATCCTCCACTTGTGACCCTCTAGTTCCGCCTTAATGTTCTTTACATCATGTCGTAATTTGCTGTCATTCTCCAAGCAACCCAACACCAGTTCTTTCAGAAAATGGCCTCCCATCTCATCTATGTCTCCTTTTCGCCTAACATGTTCACTAATCATCTGACCATCTACAAAAAAAAAACACAGTAAGATCGCACACAGCCAGAGCTTAACCCAGTTTCTGTAGTCGAACACACTAACCACTACACCACTGTGCCCCACATCTACAAGTAAACAACACTCAGATGCAGCTGTCCCAAACAAAAAAATGTTCCAGCTACCTACAGCCAATTATTTATGGCTCACTCAACAATGGACCCAGGGTTCATACCCTTTTAAAGAAAGAATTTTCAAAGACTTTTCCAGGACTCAGATAGATTTTTCCAGGTCTCCCAAATGCACAGTAATTGAAGCAATAAATTCTTACGAAATAGAAGTCCAAAGATAATACTGCAGACAATTTTTTTTAAAGAAAACTCTATTGCAAGAGTTTATAGATTTCCGGGACTTTCCAGGACCTGCATTAATTTTCCAGGACTTTCCAGTCCTGGAAAATGCCAGAATAAAATTCCAGGACTTTCCAGCATTTCCAGGACCACCATTCCCTTGCTGCCTACTTCTACTGTTAGGCTGTCTGCCAAGTACATAAGATTTAAACCCTTTTAAGCCCTAGCATCATTAAACAAATTCTCCTTACTCGTCTCCACACAGTGGCAGACCACTTCCCTTATACAGTTGACTCCTGGTAACTCGAACTCCTCAGTACCTTGAACCTTCTGCTAACTTGAAGTAAATGTTTTTTCCCTTCAGGTCATTTTCTTTATAATTTAAAAGTTGATAACTCGACCCTGTTTTAATTTCCCCTGAAGGTTTGAGTTATTGGGAGTCAACTGTAATCAATTGAATGCTGTAACATTTTTTGTTTTATTCCCAGGGCCCCACTTTCTTTAACCCTTTAAGCCACGTCATCATTATAATTCAAATTCTTCTTACTGGTTTCTTTACATTTCATTGACTACTAACTGGGAGAACTTGATAAGACATCAAGACAATTCATTTTTGGTGATCATTTCCCCAATTCTCATCACCTTTATGTGTTATAATGCACTGATATGATCAGGAGAAATTTGATGCTGATCACTATAATTTGGGGCTTAAAGGGTTCAAGTGCCAAACACTAGGAGGCTCCTGCAAATACTTAGTTGCAATAGAACCAAATATAATGAGCCCCAGTATAATAAAAATATAAAACATAAAAAATCTCTGTTACAAATGACCACAGTCCAGAAACCCAAACTTCAAATCAACCCCTATATCATGCATAAATATCATCTCATGACTAAAGTTGAATGCAGAACAGATCACTAGAACAGCCTATTATAAACTGCCAGAGGGCACTATCTATGCCACTTCATCCTCCGTCTCTTATTAGTTGTTAAGTAAACTTCTTTACTTTTGATACCTTATTGCGTTGAAAAGTATAATTTGCTTATAACAAATCACAATTTTAACAAAAAATTTCCCATACTGGGGTTCCAATGCAAGTGCAATGAAGGACATACCTTTGGAGATTGGACTTAGTGGCCAAACCTTTGGTTCATGGCCAACAATCATGGCCATCAGCACTGCGCCAAACGAAAACACATCAACTTTTGGGCCATACTTTGCACCATCTATCACCTCAAAATGCCTCATAACTGGGTATGTTTCTGGGGCTGCATAAACAGGTGTGCCTGGTACATTTGTTGCATACATTTCACATCCTGCGGCAAACACTTTGGCCACACCCATATCTGCAATCTTGGCAGTGCCATCTACTGTCAGTAGTATGTTCTTTGTTGCTAGGTCGCGATGTACAACTGGGGGAGTCAAGCCATGCATGTACTGAAGACCTTCAATCACATCCAGGGCTATGCATATCAGCTTCATTTCTGGAATTCTGGGTAAAGTGGTCGATTCCCTGATGAACTTCTCTAAGTCACAGTGAAGTAATTCTGTGATGATGATAGGGGAATACCCTTTAGGAAATAATACTGTATGTAGTTTGACAACATTGGGGTGATTAAGGAGCTTTAAAACGTCCCATTCGCGTTGAAACTCCTCCATGTACTGATCTATGATCTCTTGATGGCTGAAGCCGTTTTCGAAGAAACTTGAGTGAAACCTCTTTGCTGCAACCTCGCTTCCATTCCAGATAGCGTGGTAAACTTTTCCATAAGAGCCTTTGCCGATTTCCTTTTTCAATATCAAGCCTTTAACATGAGACTCCAGAGATTCTCCCTGAGATTCAGCATAACTCATTTTGCAACTTTATAGGGTCACTTGCCTTGCTATAAGTGGCGGCGAGGCTCCTTCGGTTTTACAAACGCCATCTTGCAATGCACCTCTTCCACTTCCGTCCCTTCCGGGAAAAATCAACGAATGTCACACCTTGCGCTTATCATATGCAACGCACAAGTAACACGCAACAAAAGAATCATGGATATGACTGGAGCATGTAAAGATGGTTTAGTTTAGCTCTCTTCCCTGAATTTGACGCATGTTATGCCGTCGTTCAGTAGCTCCAAGCTCTTGACGGTATAAACAACATGGCGGCAATAGCTCCACTATGCATTATGGGTAACTTTTCAAGTGGGCGTTTAGGGTACCGTATTTACTCGATTAAACGCCTCCCTCGAATAAACGCCGCCCTCGATTAAACGCCGCAGATGGAAGCAAAATTACCAATAAACGCCGCCCTCGAATAAACGCCGCACCCAATCAGAAGAATGCGGCGTTTATTCGAGGATTATAAGAAAAAAAAATAACAAGAACGGTAAAACTCGGTAATCTACACATGAACGTTGTACATATCACAAGCCAGACAATTATGATTCTATCTCAGCAAAAAAGCGAGACACTGGAACTTTAAACATGTTTCTGTTTTACATAATGATTTACCGTAATTATTATCAGTGATTTAAGAAATATGATTTTGAAATAAACGCCCCCCTCGAATAAACGCCGCCCTTGAATAAACGCCGCATGGGAAACGCTAAAAATTTAATAAACGCCGCGGCGTTTAATCGAGTAAATACGGTAGTGCCCTTGATCGTTCTATGAGAAAGATTGTCTTTGAGCAACTACTTCTATGACTACTTTTAAACCAGTTCTCAGGGAGTCAGATACTCTATCTACAATCAAGTTGATGACACTCCCTAATTTCTGCTGTATAGCGTACGGTTGTATACATTGGTTGCAAATGTTCAGTGTAGGTTCAGGTAAACAAATCATAGTCATCATAATTACCCGTGAATGAACAGAGAGTCATTCACGTAGTCATTCGAAGGAATCTCTAAACATTCAACCAGACTCAGTCTACGTTTAAATCAATAAGCCTGCGTAGTATTTGTTTCTTCGTCTTCATGCTACTACGTGTAACGCAGCAGCTCATCGGATGTCAGGTTTTAACTTTCGATAGGCATATTAAAATATGTCGGCTCGATACTGAACGGTTGAATGTCTGTCACGTTTTCAGCGTAAGAAGAGAAGCCACACTGAGTCGGCAGAAGGAGCCCCTCTAATCTGCATGCAGATGTAACGAGCGGCTCATTGGTGAGTTTTTTCGTGTCACACCCAAGCTATCGCTACTTAGGGTCTGTGGGTCTCTTAGCGATAAGATACTACACTGTACGTGACTTCTCTGGCCTACTCCTAGCACGGGCTTGGTGGTATCATGTGATTTCGTTTACACAGAGAGCCCCACCCGACCGTGCCCCTCCCTAGCTACTAGCTAGGGAGTAACAGCTTAGTGGTGACACGTGTTTTCCTTCGCAAAGAAAGCCCCATCCGATACTGCGGGCACATGCTGATTAGAACACAGATTATGGACCTGGAAGAGGGTGACGTACCTGGGGCACTCGCTCCCAGGGCTTGGTTGTTCATACAGTCAGCTAGCATCAACCGATCCTACGCTATCCAAGCAGTCAGTACCTAAAAATTTGGATTGATCAACTGAGTTGACAAGGTTAATTGGCTACTGGAAGGAATGAAAAGCTGACCGTTTCGAGCCGTTAGCCCTTCGTCAGAGCGAATCTAAGAATTGTGGGTTATGTATGGTGTATACGTAAAGCTGACGATAATGGGAGGCTGACGTTTCGGGCTAACGCTCGAAACATAAGCTTTCAATTTTGTTACGGTGACCAATTTATCTTACTAACTCAGCTGATAAATCAAAATTTTTGTGTTTCACTTCCCCACTGACGCAGCACCACACTTTCTTTAGAAACTAAGTCTTTAGGATTTCTTTTAGCTGACTATACTTGGAGAGAGCTCCTGGAGAGTTTATTGTTTGTTTGTTTTTTGTTTTTGTTTTTGTTTTTTTTTTTGTATCTGGGCCATTCCTGACTTATTGCTCGGTGGTGTTACATAATTAGTTATGTTTTACTTCACACAGAAGGCCCCACCCGAACGTGCCCCTCCCAAACTACCAGTCCTTAGAGAGGGCCCCCTGGGGAGTGTTCCGTTTCTAAACCACCTGGGCTTGGTGTTGTTATGTGATTTCCTTCACACAGAGATCCCCATAACCCATCCCTGCACCACCCAAGTATTAGTTACCAGTGACTGTGCATTTTTATCCCGATATAAAAACAAACTGAGTATATATATCCGATGGGCCTGTCACTGCCGACCCACTTTCCTGTAGGTAATAACCGGTTCACATTACCTTTGGCGGCTTTCCCAGCATGACTAATCATTTTCTTTGAGGAGCAAAACAATGTTATAATGTACGCTGTGTTGTTGACTTTTCATAGTCTAGGTCATTCCGTCTTCTAATCAACCTAGGATCGTATTCTTTTTTCTACTAATATCGGGAGAATGCCGAAATTCAAAACATTTCAAAACAAACAGCAATGTAGGAAAGTACGGCCGTAGGGCTATCATTAGTAAGGAATGTTCACTCTCAAGGATTACATCTGCAGACTCAAAAGTGGGAACTAACGGCAGTAGCACTTGATAAGCAGTAGCGCAGTTAAGTACTGCTCAATAGCTTTCATATGGTGGTTCGGCACTTGAGAATTTCACCCACAAAGTCAAAAGCCGAAGAACCACCTTGTAATTGTACTGTAAAATAAACAGTGCCACAGTATCAATAGCTGCCATTCGACTGATTCGAGCGGCCATCGTTCTTAACAATTTCATGTGCAGACTCGAAACTTGCGACACTACATGACTTGTTGCTTGGGTCCTTGCTAACAGTAAAATCGTGATTATTCAAATTTCATTAAGAGACATTAAAATGAAATTAAGATAGCGCAAACCAAAAGCTGTAGCCAAGAAATACGACTGACCGCATTGTCACGTAAAACAGCTTCACAACAGTTTCACAAATAGATCCAATTTTCTTCAGTGGACATCAACTGTGATCTTTAATTTTAGTTGAAAAATCAAATAACCGATTACAGGTTAAATATCTTGTATACTTAGCTGCCTTTTTGACCAAAAACGTTATCTCAACTTAATCGATCATCGGAGAAAGTAATAATGTGTTAAATGATATATGGCTCTGAACGGATAAGTAATTGGCTCTCACCAACCCCTCTTAAAAGAGTTTATAAGTTATTTTTTGCGTCCTTTGTCCATTACACGGTCTCACCCGATCCTGGCTATTTCAAGGGACACGTTCTCCACGAGGTCGTGAGCAGCGTTTCTTTGGTGTTTATTTTTCGGCTGATTTATGGTAGTATGGAATACAAACTGTTTGTTCAACACTAAAAGCATGATGTGGGTTTATTTCAAAACTGGCTTAATTTAAGCCAAATTTCCTGTAACAGGAAACAATTACTACTCTAAAGTACTTTTGTCAATGTCGTGAGCACGCGATATAACATTATCTATCATGTCTTAAGGATTTCATCCACAGACTAAAAAGCTGGGATGTAACTTTCCTCATAACACGATTCAGGGTTTACGTTTTGGCTCAGCGAGCTCGAGTGCACGAAAAAAGTCAAAAGGTCTTATCTCTTAACTTATGAGACTATAAATTCTTAGGACGCCTTTATGTTTGGATTCCCCTTCTGATAGGCTCCATTCAGTCTGCTGGAAATTTTTATGATTTTTAGCTTTCGGATCAGCCTGGTAAGTTCAACTTGATAAGCACTTTTTGCAACAAAAATAAATAACAACTTAAAAGCCTTAATCCTTAACCTTGTGCTCTTAGAGTCACTGAGTCTTGAGTCTTGTGTATTGCTGTTCGAAGGGATAAGAAATTGGTGACCATTTAAACAAAACTGTCGAGCAGTAATTTCTTCAGTAGAATTGCTTGTGTGCATTTTTTCAAGAAGAAATTTTGCGAAGTTTGCCATAAACGGAAGGTCTTATATAAGAAATGGAATAAACGTTTATACGCGAAATAACTTGAGCAATCTCCTCCACTAGCCCGGGCTTATGAAGCGGGGATTGGTGACGGTGTGGAACCTAGGGATGATTGGAGTGGGTGTAGCTTGAAGCTAACAACCCTAACTCCATTGTTGCCAGACCAGCCTGCGTGATTTTTTCCCATACAAGTAGACTCTGCTGAAAGGAGTGCCTTTTTGGCGCTTGCGTTACATGAAAGCGTGCGTAGTTTTAGTATTTTACTTCAATATACCTTAAACTGAGAAATATGACAGCTTTTTCTAACTACTCAAAAGAGCTGCAAAATTCTTCAAGAAACCACCCGACGGAAAAGTGTACGAAAGCTTAGAGCCATCCAGCGACCGAAAGTCCGCCGATGATCAACTGTACATGTTTTGGCTTATTTTTACGGATCAAAAAGATGCAATTTTTGTTCTAGGTACATGGAAGGGGTACCATTTCAATAGAAACTAGTGTAAGTTATATGTGTGTATGTACACCCTCCCCCCCTTCCTTGGGCGCAAGTCATAATCAGTGAGACGTCACCCTTTGGTGCGAAAAACACCCTCAAACCCCCCTATAGGTTATGGGACAGTTCACCCACCCCCCCTCCCCCCCCCAGGGAGGGCTTATTGGGAAGTAAAGGAAAGCGTGGGATCTGCATACAAGCAAGAATTGGCTGCAAGAACACGGCCTTGCGGTAAGGCGAGGGCAGAACTCATGATCATGTTAAATTTCATCCCATTAAAAACTTGGTTAATAGTAAAAGTCTTCCGATCATTCTTATGGCGACAAAGTGACCCGAGCATCCGATAATTACGTTTTGGTCCTTAAGGGTATTTTTAAAGCAATACATCTCCATTCGTCTTCAAGATTCAAAACAAGAGTCACGAAATCACGAAAAGGGGTTTCAAAAGGTAGCATTTGTACCAGTGTGTATGAAGGCATAGAGTGTCCTTCAGTTGAAAGCTATTGAACGGTTCTTTCCTGTAGTAGCCTGCGTGGCCGGCGTTCGAAGGGGAAGGGAGAAGGGGAGTTCGAACGCCGGCCACGCAGGCTATTCCTGTAGTTGTGTTAAAAATGCTCTACAAGGTGGTTCTAACTTTTAAGGGTACATTCCTGTAGTACTTTTTTAGTATTCTGCACAAGTGTGTGGGTTAACCAAAACTGCGACCATTTTCGATATAATCTTCATTTAAACGGCTATTGACCAATGATGTTTGGCAATTTCGTGGTAGATCTTATGTCGATTTGATAAGTACTTTAGCACGTTCGGTCCATCAACAGCATGTCAGGCATAATCATACCCATCCAATCTCGATTACTCATCTTTCCCTTTCCCGGCCACAAGATGCTTCTCTTCTCTCGCAAGCATTTCTCCAATAGCTTTTTAAAAAGCGTTTCACCGACGGTTCTTCATTTTAACTTACGTTTTCTCAAAGAGGGAAAATCAAAGTCTTAAAAAACACTACTCAACTAGGTTGCAATCAGCAAATGCTGTTTTCACTTACGATCTTTTACTTTGGAACAATTTGTGTGTCTTCCCGCGACTGTCGGGACGTCTGGGCTTTGGTGTCTTTTTTCATATCAAATTTCTTTCCTGTAATACTCTTTGATTAATAAGGTGTCTAAACTGAACTGTTTATCTCGATTAGAAAGGAATATCAAAGTAAACCGATTGACGTGAAAGGCGATAAAATTGCGTTTAACTGAGGCCAACTACGACGAATGAAATTAAATAAGCGTGGATGCTTTGACCATTTGTTTCTTTTTCTTCTTCACTTTTTTTTTTACATTTAACCGCAAATAGAAAAGATGATGAAAATAAACAGTTGGACTAAAGATCAAGAAAACTGAAACTTAGTTCAGTTCAAAGGTGAGAAGGAGTTAATCCCAGTTGCTTTCTGACGCGTTCTCCTGTCTCGCGAGGGAGGATTTGCGATCCACGCGTGACCTTTACAAGGCGCTAGTTAGCCTGCGTGGCAGGCGCTAAAAGTGGAGGGAGTGAAGCGCCATCGAGACGCGATCGCCGAACAGAAAGCTCAGTTCGCGCTTGCGAATAATTACCTTATCCCCCCCCCCCCCCCCCCTGGACGCCCGCCACGCAGACTAGATGCAAGTTTGAAGGTTTGTTTTTTCGGACCTCTTTGCGTGTTTGTTACGCCTTTCAACTAAATCTCTTCCAAGTAACGCCCGTTGGTTAATTAGCTCTATAAAGTGATATTTACCGTGGTTTAAAGTGAATCGATTCCGAACAAAGGCTACGATTTAAGTACAAGTTATTTCTCTGTTTCAAAAGTGTAATGTACGTCGTCCTATTGCGTGGGCGCGCCTGGGAGGATTTCTGTCACACGCGTGACTGTCACGAGACAGTAACTTTGCGTGTCGATCAAAAAGTCGTCTTGAATATCTTCCGTGCCGATTGCAAATTCGGTTGGATCGATTAAGATTTCCCGGCTTATTCAAAAGATTAAGAAGGACAAGATGAAATGTAAACAATTGGACTTTTTATCATTAAGACTCTAAGGCGTGCTCGACACTCACGGAACCCTCAACTTCAATTCAAGAGATTCCACAACCACGGAAATTTCTGAGCTGGTGATATCTTTAATTTCCAGTGACTGGTTAAAGAGAATTTTTACCCAGTTCTTCACAGTTTTCAATGTGAAGATAGATGTGAATTGCGCGTGTTGTCGGAATGTGCCGGCGACATTAAGTCTTGCTTCCTGTAATGCTCTCATCTCCTCTGTTTTATTTTACACGACCTCTTGCATGCATAAACACATGGATGGCATTTTGCTCCTTTTCGCTTCCCTTGTTTCGTGACTCGTGACTAGAGGATAACTAAAAATATAATCTTCCAGGAAACGGAATATTCCGCTACTCATCAGTTTAAGTTTTAGCAGGAGGTATTAAATGAGCGTTCACAGGAAGGATTATTTTCCAGCAATTATACGCAAGCTCGTATGCAACGTTCAAGAATGCAGGGAGATACGTGGAAGCCTTTACGAACGTGACTCTACTGAAATGGACTGTGCGCGTGCTCAGTTCTTCTTCATTCAGGGGGGGGGAGGCGAATTGGGGATCCGAACTCCCCGCTTTCCTGACGTATACCGTTTAATCACTGTTCCCTCTTCTTCTTCGGTCCTTGGCTGTTTCCTTCCCATAGAGCTTTTTCCTGCAGCTGAATGTTATGCGCCGATCAATTCGAAAGTTCAACATCCCCCCCGGGCAATCCCCGGGGCATTTGAACTTTTGAAGATTGGCTTGTTCAAATTCCCTCCCCTCGGAGCAAGAAAGCTGTTCAAATGCCCCACCAATTATTACTGAACTACCTCTCCTCAAGACAAATTTCGTCTTCAATCAAACACTTTACACGCCTTTCAGAGAGAGATATGCCGTAATGACACCTTTAAACTTCTTTTAAAGGCCCTTTTGAAAGGATTCACTAACAAAGGCGAGTTCTATCTTGTAAATCCGTTAAACCCTGCAAAAATCGAAAAAACTCAGGAGCGTATTACGTCAGAACAAGAGATAAATCCGGTTCAAATTCCCCACCCTTCCAACGCAACGTTCAAATTCCCCCCCTCCCCGGGCACGATGCACAGTCAAATGCCCGGGGTATGCCCGGGGGGGATGTTGAAGTTTCGAATTGATCGGCGCATTACGCAATATTGCTCTTCTTCCCTCCCCCCCCCCCCACATTTTCTTGTTCTGACGCTTTCTTGCTCTCTTGATAACAGCTGCAATGTATTGACATTTCAGGCAGTACAGGGGGAACCACTAGCTAATTATTCTTCGTTTGCTCTTTGATACTGAAACGAGAGATAAAGTTCAGAGAAGGACTGTCTCATAATTGTCTCACACAATTTTAAGCGCTGTCTAAACGATCAAACATTTAAGTCCAACATTGTGTTGGAAAAGTATGTTTAAACGTTTAACCGCCTCTTTCAACATTGCATTTACATGGTTTTTCATGTTTGATCTAGGTCACACATTTTCACCCAACATTTTGCGTTGCAAATAAATGTTTGATTGTTTAGCCACCACTGCCAACAAGGCTTGCGTGAGCGGGAAAAAGAAACCAATCAGAAACTCGTCACATCGCAACCTCGTTCCCAGGGAGGCAGAGAAGAGAGAACCTGAGAACGAGGCTTTTCAGCAATATTATGCATTAAATGCAATATGGGCTCACTTCGTCCGATGTTTGGTCAAACGCTGTTTGCCTTTTTAGCCACCGAACGGTTTGTGTGACAAACACCGTGTTGGACGAAAATGTTTGATCGTTTAGCCGGGGCTTTACTCTTTCACTGAACTCCCAGGCTCAATACAGGGGTGGGAGGGGTGGGGGGGAACCTCAAATTTTCAGTAAAAACAGTACCTCTGAAAAATACTGCTTGGTAGTTGAATGTCTCACTTTGGGGTTTCATCCACAGACTCAAGGGTCAAGACTATTATCACTGGGGCCATCACGCACAAAGCCCCCTAGCTCGCAACTAGCTCGCTAGAATCCAACTTGTAAAACCCACATGCATCTGTAAGCCCATGGGAGAGTTCTATTATGCAAATGGTTTACTTGTTTGGTATAAAGTGGTTGTTCTCATCGCATTTTTTTTTCTCTGCATTAAATCGGACGCAAGTCTTTCGCTTGGTGCCCCTCCCTCCTCCTGCAGCGATGACTCGTGTTTTTCTATTCTGAGCTCCCGCTCGCTTCTTCCCATAACTTATTCTAGCCTGGGGCGTTAAGGAGTGAGGGCCCCAGTGGGAATTTATGTACTGTTTAATAAACGAGCAGGAGTGTTTTATCGGGTTTAAAACCACGAGGCGTAGCCGAGTGGTTTTAGACCCGATAAAACACGATCTGCGAGTTTATTGAACGGTTTCAAAAAACGATCTCATAGAATAATGAACTAATGGTGCCATTTTCCCGTGCTATAACTTTATTCCATAGTCTCATCAAGAGAATGTCAAAATCGATCTCACAGAATATAAAGACATTCTTTCATGTTTTGTAGTTCCTATAGTCTTTGAAAAGAATAAAAAGTTTTGTTTAATGAGCTTCGGACCATTTTCCCGTGCTGCTAGTTCATGCTGCTAGATCTGAAAAGAATTATAAGATTAGATGATTTGTATAGTGGAAACTTCATTCAATAGTGAGCTCGATGAGAACATTATGGCTTCGAAGCACAAGCGGACGTTTCGCAAACCCAAAAATGCTGAAGAAGAGAAACAACTGCTGGAAAATGCCGTACCAAAGTCAACACGTTCCGTCAATAAGTGGGCTATGAAGATTTTTTCAGAATGGCAGTCAACAAGAGTAAATAAGAAAGCTTCTGAAGAGCCGAGCAGTTGTACTAATGACACATCACAAATTCAAGACTTGGAAACCGACGTGCTTGATATGACGGCAGAGTCGCTAAATTTTTGGTTAACAAAATTCATAATGGAAGTGTGCAAAGATACCGGGGAAAATTATCCTCCTCGTACGCTGTACAGCATTGTTTCTGTTATATAAAATGTTACCCTCATTAGTATTCTTTATATAAAGAATACTAATGAGGGTAACATTTTATATAAAGAATAGTAATGAGGTATATTACAATCAGCCCCGCTTTCCCCTGGGACTGAAATCAAATGCCCCCACCAGGCTTTTTAGATTGTTGATGTATTACCGGTTTTAAATAAGCATCCACGTGACTGATTTGCGTGATGTAATTGGTGGAAATGATCATTAATTATTCATGAGTTTTTGAAAACTATATTACATAACTCTTGGTTTGAGGGTTAAGAGGAACACTTTGGCTAAAGAGTTTTGTAATCGCGTTGCGTGATTTTGTAATCATCACTCCTACTTAGAACGCGAGACTACAGGGAACCTATGCAAACTGTTCGTATTGTTTCGCGTAACGTGTGTGTTTATTTTCATAGAAAGGAATTATATGAGGATTATCCAAACGATTTATTTTTTAAGTGTCTCGAAAGATCACGAAGATTGCTGCATATTTGAAAACAAAAACACCGAGCTACCTAGGTAGTTTCGTCGCAAAAACGAGACTTGAAAAACTTTTCATTTTTCATTTTTTGGGGGCTTCTAGGTCCCAGATACCATGGAAGATACACAATTAAGCGTTGTTCCACATTCTCCGCCGTCACCAAAAACACTTGCAGGTTCAGTGCAGTAAAATCGTGGATATTTGGGAAAGCTAGACATCTAAAGCTCGTTGTGTATAGACGACAGTGACTACAGTGATATAAAGATTATGGAAAGCCAATCTAGAAAGATCTTTTAAATTTTTTCCTAAAGTTGGCTCCCGGTTAGTTGACATTTCAACCAGTAATTTTTTCGACAAGAAAGAGTGAGCGTTTTTAAATTATCAATATTTCGTGGTGGGCCCAATTTAGAAAGCTGAAATTACCAACGAATCCTACAACTACAAAAACCGAAATTTAAACCTAGAAAAAAATTTTGGCGTGTGGCAAAATTTCATTTTAATCTGTCAATTTAGTTAATGAGACAGACACCATTTTAAGAATTTGAAACATTAGCAAAGCATGAAATAAATCAGAGATCAGTCACATCCGTATGGTAGACAAACCACTTATATTTTACTATTTAGCCGTCTGATACTTTCACTTATACCTTTCACTTATACCTTATACCTGCGCCCTGTTTACGTGCCTGTCTGTCTAATATTAGTACGGGCTAAATTGGCATGCTTTCATATGATTGGCATTCAGTTTTGGTTCGATAGTTCTGAAAAAGGGCGTAGATTTTAAACAGGAGCCATAACAGTTTAAAATCAGCGAAAAAAGTACTGTGTTAAAATTAGGAGCCATTATGGCTCCTTATTTTAAACTACGTTGGTCTGAAAAGGGTATGTTTTTCTTACAGCTCCAAAGTAGGGTAACAATGATTTGGACCATACATTTTAAAACGTAGCTACGGCAGGTAGATTTTGCCTACTTGTCTAAAACAAAATACGATAAAAAAGCAATGCTGATTCAACGTTAGGGAAACTGGCTGTGCTTTTTAAAATATTGGTGAAATATATACAGTTTCCCTACCGTTGAATCAGCATCGCTTTTTATCGTATTTGGTTCTTTATTTTTTGCTGATTAGATCCTTTACTACAGGATCAGGTGCTTTTATTTATTTTGTTACGGTGGTCCATGCAAAGTTTTTTGTCTAAAACAGTATATATTTTTATCATTTGGGTTTCCAATGGGTCAGTCTAAGCCCTTGAATACCCTTGGGAAGCAGAAAAATTGTCCGCAAAAGGAGCTGACCGATTACGGGAATGTGTAAATAAAGAGTTGTGTGACAATTCCGGCAAACGGAGTTTTGTCAAGGCGTAAGTAGAGATGCCCACTTACGCGAGTTTCAACTAAGAGAGCTTTGACTGTTTACCACCCCGGCCGGATTCAAAAAAGCGCATGTTATCCCTTTTGGTCGGAAATGACCTGGATGAAAGGAAAAGAAATTACATGAAGCATTTTGAATATTAAACGTCACCAAAGTTTGGAATTCTGGATCTCTGCCTCTGGAATCGTCCGATAACTTACCGGGTCTGATAACAGTTTTGTTTTTGTTTTTTTGTTTTTAGTGATAACTAGTGAGAGTACAAACCTGCTTATATGTTTTTTCATAAAATTAAAAAAAAAAGATTTTAAAGATAGCTTTCAAAACCAATAAAAAGTGAGTCCCTGTCGATGAATATTGTGCAAATGAAATGGATTTTGGGGGGCGGTAAGTTACCAGGAGTTTAAGAAACAGTTCCCTGGTTTCTGACGAATGCGCCTACGCGATTTTATAGATTTCCTCAGCAGTCTACAGGGTACCCATTTTTCCATCTCAGCGAGGAGACTAGCCTGCCGGTGCAGACGTTTCCTGTCTCCTTTGCTCTAAGAGGAAAAAAGTCGTCTGCGAGGACACAGGACAGGTCTGCACATAGGCTCACCTATAAAAAGACTTGCGATATAATTTAAGCAAATCATCCTCGTCTAAGATCACAGGATCCAGGGCTGAGAAAGAGCCTTCATAGCTTACGTCTCGTACAAATGCCAGAACAACGCCGTCTTTTGAATGTATCTTTTACCCCATCAGCTCTATTTGGCTCACTAACCGATATCCGATACTTATCTCTATTTCAAATCTGTAAGAAACTCCAAAATCTTTTTTAACAAAAAGAAAACAAACAACACCACCTGAATAAACTGGTAAAAGGCTTTCAAATGGTCACACCCTCCGACTGGTACGTTAGAACATCTTGCA
Source organism: Siderastrea siderea (assembly GCA_964030785.1). NCBI lineage: Eukaryota > Metazoa > Cnidaria > Anthozoa > Scleractinia > Rhizangiidae > Siderastrea > Siderastrea siderea. The sequence continues at coordinate 3,823,455 of OZ034970.1, forward strand.
CAGCATCATAAACAGTGTCGCCGGAAAGTACTGCTCAATAGCTTTCTTACTTGAGGATGTCCACCGCGGACTAGTTAAAACTGGTAACTTTTTCCATCTGAATCAGGGGGTGAAAGAGTCGACACTGTACAGCTGAGTAGAACAGACGACAACTAAAATACTTCAGTTGCTGATTTTATTCTAATTTTTACTGATTGTACCTCGTGTTCTCAGATACTGATCAACAAATTATTTCTCCTTACAATATTAATACATTGTCAAGCAGAATGGTGATGCGAACTTAGAAAATAAAATGTTATCCTAATGTAACACCAAATTCTCCTATCTTATAAAAAGAAGCATCGAACAATCACTATAGAGAAATAGCTTGTTGATCATGACCAGGCTATGACCATATCTTTGGGACAAAGGTAATAAGCTTCTAGCACATTAATTATAATGCTGCATTTTTATTTCTACAGCTGATTCTCTCGCAAATTACAGAACTCTTTTCTACAATAAATAATTCAATATAAAAATACTCCTTGGGATTCAATAAATATAACCATATTCATTCATTTCATAAATAATTAAATACAATTTGAAACATTTTAGGGGCCTTAAGCCCACAAAAACGGTTAATATAAAAAATGTACAACTTAGGATTAAATAACTGAAGGATTTTTACAATTATGTTCAATAAATAGCCGCGTAAAAGATCTTGAAATGTTCTCTTTCACGAAAGAAACGTAAATTTTCGAATATCGAATACTCCGTACAATCAAATATACTTAAATAGTCTACTTTATCCTTGCATTTTCAATTTAAATGCTTTAAATAAATTCACTATAAGGAGATACTTCTCGCTGTGTTCTTAGCTCAGTTCATAGTGAAAAATCGTTTCGTTTGACGACGCAATTTCTCCCATGCATGCCGGCGGGATCATTCCAGACCCCTCAATTTGATATATTTAACAATATTACATCTTTCTAGTATAACGTGTCTTTTGCAAACAATAAATATCCATTCGGTTATAAATATTTTAAATAATACCATGAATTTCTATAGCAACCTAGAGCTGGCCGGTGTTAATTCATGTCTATAAACTGCACCGCTCTTTGCCCCCCGTGCGTTTTCCTTGCCGACTTTATCCGTCCATCTCTTGTTATTCCCAGGTACCAATTAACATTTAACTTTGATTTGAACGTGGTGTACCCTTTGGGTGAGATATCTTGATGGAACACGCAACCGTCGTCTGTCCTTGCATGCTTGGATGGCTGCAAGATCAAGACAACAACTGTTTAATATCATTGTGCTTTATCCAAGTGGTCTTATCTTAAATCTGTTTGGGGGGTTTGCACCGCCGTCTATTATTGGCCGTGGGAAAAGGTCTATTTGAATATTACCTACTCAAGCTATATTTAATTGTGAAAGATCGGGTAGGCTTGCGGAAACAATTATTTCCAAAATTTTGCCTATTATTCGATGCTTTTACACTCCATTATTCTTTTTCAAGTCACTGTGATAAAGCCGCTTATTATTCTTCGGAGGAACCTCTAATCGGGAAAAAAACGCATAGCAAGACGTAAATGGTTTTTGCTTTTAGGACGCTCAAAGCAAAGGTTTTTGGACCGATGACATCGACAGTCACAGAAATTTAAATGATTTTTAGTGAATTCCTCCTCGCTCTTTGACCGGATAAATCAGCCTAAATGTTTTTGAAAATGTCTCTTTAACACTATAATGGCGATAATTACTTTGATTTAGAAAAATTAATTTATTATTCCCAGGGTTAACGTACAGACTTTGTCCTTCTTGTAATGACGTTTTTTTTTTCAAACATTATGTTGCCATTTTTACCGTGACGGTTTCTGCAAGCCTGTTTTGCTGCAATATCATCAGATGCAAGTTAGGTGGCTTCATGGGTCTTGAATTTCATTAGAAGGTCCGTGTGTATTTTATTGCTGTCTGGAGATAGAGCCAGATAAACCTCCCTTGAGCGACGCCAATCGGGTTCAGACGGGGTCAGGTCGCTTATCACTGGTGCATCAAAGCGTTCCTACAGGTGTGGGCTCGTAGTAAAATGGGACACCCGGGGTCAGAGTGAGAATGGGAGAATTTTGACACTAGGGACTTGTTTAAACAAAAGGCGTATGTATAGGCGGGGAGGGGGGGGGGACTGCTAGACCCCTCCAACTTCTCCCTTAAATCCGCTTGACTGAGACTCTAAACACTGCGTTTAACTTAGAAGTGATTCCAATTGGATTTCATGTTAGTCGTTTCATGACGGCTCACAATAGATTTAACTCCTCGAATCACAAGAAATAATGTCCATGTGTCGCGGATCTTGTGTGTCTCGCGGTCTCAAACTCTCTTGTCTGCTGTTTTATCGATGTTAACTAAGTGCTTGGGTAGACGATCAGACATCCGATAAGATATGGCTTTAGTGGGTTTAAGTGATTGTTTCTAGTTATCTCTATCATTGCACTCTATCAGTCTGGTCATATATCGTTGTAATTGGGTTATGTTTGCTAAGATGTTATGACAACTACTGGCTTCGGCGGCGTTTCATTGCTTGTTAAATAGTTGGAGATATCACTGCACAAGAAATCGTGAGGGCAGGATTGACTCTGCCATCCTAGAGTCCGAACCTGAAACCTTTCAGTACTAAAAAGCGACCACGATAGAGACAAGAAACCAAAACTAAAAGTCAGTGTGGTTAATTTACATCGAGAAATATACAGCACCACATGAAAATACTGCTCAGTAGCTTTCATTTGAATGGTACACATTGGGGTTTCATCCTCAGACTCAAGAGTCGAAAGTTTAGATCATACTCAGCCGAGGGCGGAGGTGTGCTTTGCGTGTGAGAGGTTTTTACATCTGTGGATGAAACCCCTAGTTTGACCACTCAAATGACAGACATCCATCAAGAAACGTTTTTCAATCGTTGCTAAAAATGTATTGTTTTGATTTTGTAAATTGGTAGCGTCAGTGAACGGGAGCCTTGAGCACAAATCGGGGTATCATTTGTCGCTTCCTTCCTATTTACAAATGAGGTCATCACGTTTTTCATGCCCTCCTTTCTCCCTTATTTCCGCACCAAGTATTCTTAGCAGCCCAAGTCCAACGTATTTGCCATCTGTTTTAAATATTTTGCATCTCACAAATGGCTTTTTATTGTCCTTTCATCCGACAGTCCGACTGAATCTCACGGAATGCTTACGTTCGCGTCTGTTTTATTATTTCTTTTTTTTTCTATGTTGGCGATGACCTCTCTCTTTCCGCAAAGCAACACGTCGCACCTGTCTGCGGTTGAAGATTTTCTGCAGAATAAAAGTTCTTTGACTGCCTTTTACCGAATTCTTCTTAACCTAAATGACAACCTTCCTTAAGAAAACACGACCTTGTGAAGCACTCGATTTTTGCGCACATCCGTGACAGTTGTAACATTTTGTGTGTTCTTATGATTTGCGTACATCCGTGACAAACAAGGTATTCCCAATTTTCTTCCCTAGCAACTGTTTCTCGCTGAAGAAATACGGTTTGTTTTACTACGGCAATACAGTGATTAAAACTTTACAACACGATTTTTATCCAACTAACTAAAAAACTTCCGTACGAACTTTTGGTGCAGAATTTTGCAGCCTTGAGCAACTTAGAGGCGGAAAAGTTACTTCATGGATTCTTTCCTTGACATTTAAAGCATCTCCATAATACATTGTCCATTGTTTTGCATTGTTTGGGATCAAAAAACTTTCCAAAACTGGGCCAAGTCATAACAATAAAATTAAAACAGTGCCAATTTCAGCGCTCTACCCCACTGGGCCTCGCCTCAGGGGGCGCAATTAAATCTCCATTACAGTGTAACCTCGAACAGTATAACGAGAACTCATGGATTGTGGTTAGGATACCTGTGCGTTCACTCAGGGGATTTTGTCTGGCTAGCAAGCTTTCCTGTAGGCATGTCTTGTGAAATTTTCCATTTCTTTAGCACTGAGCTGAGCTTTGCTGAGCTTTGTCTCCAAAGATAAGCGCAAAGCCTGATCAGGAGACGCTAGGCTTAACAATTTAACCCTTTTAGTCCTAGGACCGACAATGCTCAAAAACAGGGAAAAGCCTGAAAGCTATTTATTTAAAATAGTTTAAAAGTGAAATATGCATACATCAGATAATCCGAACAGAATGTTTGTGCATATTATCGCTGATTGCGCACCATTTATCGGGCTTTACAACATTCCAAGTTTGAAAACTTAACAGTGTTGGTAGCCTGCGAATACAGCCGACTCTGAAGCTTTTTCGGGCATCGAATCGCCTGATAGAGGCGGCTGAATTCGCAAGCTGCTCATAAATTGATAAATGGTGAAAAATGACATGAATTGTTGCTTACCCGAGCGATAACAGTTCCATGATAATCGACACAGATACAGAAACTTCCGTCGTACGACTTCAATATAATTTGACCTCGTGGGCCCACTGATTCCAGCTTGATCTTAACTGCAAAACAAATGATAATATCGTTACAAGTGCACATAGCGTATAGCAAATCTTTGTATAATAAAGCGTCGAGGGAATTTCATTGTCACGCTCTTCAGCTTGTTATCCGCGTTGTAAATGAGATTTAGTGAAAAATAAAGGCTCTAAGGCGATGCTTCGTCTGGTGAAAAAATTCGAAGAGAATGAAACAGAAAGGAGACATTTTAACAGTTTGCTCCCTCATTTTCCTCCCCATACAATGTGGCAGACTGTAAAATGCTACATTGAGCTACGGTGGAATTGTGCTACCGGTCTATATATGATATGGCACGATACTGGTCGTGAGTGTTCGCAAAACGAAATCCAGATATTTATCGTTCTATGATTTTTCAGTCTTCCAAGTACTTTGGAACAACTTGAGATTTGTTCCACTATAGGTCTTCATTTTAATTTATTCCTAGGATCTGAGCGGTGACAGATCTCAGGCGACCTCAAATCCACGTCGGCAAATTCAAGCTAATTCATAGTGATTTGGAACTTTCAAATCGCCGCGGAATTTACTCGGATAGTTTACACGGGTGTCTTGAGGTCACTGAAAAAGGCGCTTGAATTCACCGGTTCAACTGATACCGCATGTCTGTGTAAACTGGCGATGTAGCTACAACGCTACCAATGCAAATAAAATCGACAAAATAGAGTCGGACGTCAATTAAAAATAACAATTATTTGGCAGTATGGTTAGCTTTACGTCTCCATTCCTTTGCTGAAAATTCAAAGGAAACGAGATCAGAAATCCTGAATGTGCGCTCACCATTTGGATCGTGTTTGTCTCCAGCTCCATCAACCTTCCCGTTGTTAATTCGTACAAACTTCGCACTATTCTTTGAGTACAATCTCTTGTACCTCTGGATACTAACAATATGAGTATTTTCTACATGGCTGGGGTTGATTCCGCTGTTCTCTAACGCTTGGGTGTCCTAAAAAAGACAGAGAGGTACAAACAACCGTTAATATAATTGTCTTGCGGCGGACCTACCGAGAAGCTAGTTGACGGTGCGGCCGGTTTCGCTTTGCGCTGTGGTTTCGGTGAACCTGGGGGATAATTTGAGCAGGATGTACAAGTTTGTTTTCCAGTCGTTTAGCAATTGCCGCCTTCGCAAAGATCCAAAAGCGTAAGATAAACACTCCGCGTGCTCCGCGCGCCGCGCGCGCGGCGGTAACTGATTTAGCGTGGGTGTTCAAGCGAGCGCGAGAACATCTTGTTGCAATTACCGTTGACAAACGTGACAATTGAGTCGCGATTTGCCAAGAAAAACAAGTGCTTTTCAAATATGGGGGCACGCCAGTTGACACACATAAGAGCTATTGTATCGAGATCATTATTGACCCAGGGAGTTAATCCCACTGAGGGTTAACCGAGCGAATTCCTCTTGAACAAATTTGTCACTTGGCACAAGTGATCAGATTGATATTTTCATGGAGTGGTTCCATTCGACTTTAAACCCTCAAAATCCAAATTCTATAAAAATCTTAGATTTCGTTTTATAAAACGGTAAAACACAAATCGCAGCTGAGGAAAGAACTCGTCGATAGCTTTGATTTGAAAGGTCACACTTGAGGATTTCATGCACGGAATCAAAAGTTATATCCGCATTGCGCGAATCGAGGTTTGGTTGTGACAATGGAAAGGTTAAGAGAGAGTAACATTACTTTACATAATAGACATCTACTCGATATTGCTTGAATGACGTAAATTCTTTGCGACGAATCGACTTGAATAGCACTTTGCTCAGATTCTAAGAAATGAAATTAAAATTACAAAAAAGTTTCGAAAACATTTAGAACTGGAAAAAGACATTCTGCAAACGTGCCAAATTGAACGCATGAATAATTTAAGGTTAAATTGCGACGTTTTCAAACGGGGTATCTTTTGCTAGCTAGCGTTGTTTAGTTTTTACGAACCTTTTCAATATACAGACGAACATGAACAATTGAGAAATGAAGAACACAAAGATGAATAAGTACTTACTCCAGTTAAGTTAGAAGATTTTCTCACGGGAAGAGCTAAACATCTGCGAGTAAAACAAAAAACAACATCAAAATTTTTGGAAGTTTAAATTTGGGGGCTTCAGGTAGAATTCGAGAAGCTTCGTTTTGTGGATGCAAGGCAAAAATAAAAATAAAAAAATACTCACGATGACAGGCATATAACATAAATAATCCAGGTCGTTGATATTTCATTCGCCATACCGCTGTGTAGTTTGTGTAGCTTGTGACTTTGCTAGAAGGACTGAATTCAGGTGCTGCTGGCTGTTGACCTTACTGATGTGCTTTGATAACGTCTCAGTTATCAGGTGCTTTATATATGTCCTGTTTACCGCAAAGAGAGGCGCGCGTACTGTGATGGACATCGTCAAGTGGCACACATTCCTAGCATTCCGACGACCCGAGGATGTTGATTTTACGACCCGAAGTCGAACAACGAACAATGGTTCGCCGACACTGCACGAGGGGAGTACCCTTGCCGGAAAGTACCCTCGAATCACGTAGTGAATCGACAATACTGTAACGTTTTTGTTGTCACCGGATTTAGCGCCCGTCCTCTACGTTCGAATTGCGAAGGAGGCTTTTTTCTCAGCGTGCGGAAAGCGAAGTAAAGTGTGGGAGTTACTGAGGCTTACCTTCTGCCTCATACCGGGCGTTTTCGTTGAGTGAGCAATTCAAATAAAGAGAGACGTCAGCGTGAATGCTTTAATAGCCTTTTACTGAAGTGCGCAATTTAAATACAAAGAAGAGAAGACGTAAGTCCTTCGGTGGCCTTTATACCGCTGTGTATTTCGCTGAGCTGCTTTTAGCAATTTTCCGGTTTGTTGAGCTTGTTTTGCGCCAAGAGTTGACGCAAAGGGAAAGGGAGTAATCGATATTTTGTGGCTCAGGAAGCAACTGTGTCGCCATTAGAGCAATTATTTACAAATAGGTTTGACCTTTTTGGTGTACTCTCCAATCGCCTAAAAAAGCTTGTCACGAAAATATACTTCCAAAATTAAACTAAACACATCACTACCAAATTTAGAGGTTAGCTCTTTTCTTTCTGTAAAGAAAATCGATTTTGGGTGGTGTTGCTTGTTTGACGTCCCTTTTTATAAGCTTTCACGTAGGTCAGTGGACGCGAACGACTTATTCTTCACAACGAGAGAATTTGTACATACATGCATACACTTACTGACTCAGCGTTTAGGAAATTTATCATTCAGATTACACATGTAAATATAATTAGCTAAATTGCACCAATCTGCGAGTGAATACTAAAATAGAAATATCAGAGGCATTATCTTTAATGACAAAATACGAAATAGTAAGAGGTTAAGGTGTGAGACGAATTTTTGAGCCAGTTTTCCAAGAGAGTCTTAAACACTGGAACGGATTTGATTTGTGATCAGGTTAGCTGAGCGTAAAAGTTATGCAAGACTTCAGCCAAGACAAACAATTGCGTTTTACAGTCCCGAGAATTGATGGTCGAACAATGTAGGGGATTAATAATTTGAAAGAAAGAGCTAAACGCTTCCTCAGGAGGAGCGTAGTTTAAAAATTTCTCTCGTAACGTAATCAAAGTGCGCAACGAACAAATTTTGCTGTAGTGCATGGGCGGGGTTTTCCCCGAGTTCTGTTTGTACAGTAGCTAAAATGCTACAAGCTCCCGGTGGAGAAATGTATTGGAAAAATTTCTCTTGCAATTAAATAATAGTAATAAAGAAACAAATAAAGAAACAAATAAAATGCTCAAAGGCTAGATTTTTTATTGTTTGTATTGGAATTTCTGTTGTTGTGCAGTGGTTTTCCCCGAGCCCATTACATGAATGCAATGCTGATGTTTTGTGGTTTTAAAATACAATACAGTGTAAAAAACAAACAATAAGGGACATATATCATACACGAAAACTCACAAACCACTACTAGTCTTTCAGGTCTCATTTCGCATTTTGAAAACTTTTGCGGAGTTTTGGAGTGTGAGTAACAGCAAACCAATCTTCTGCGGTTGAGAAGAACCCGGTAGGTATTTCAGCTTTAGATAGCTTGTCTGAGATTAATATGAGCTAATATGGCGAAACAATTACAGCTCTTAGCTTTTAAAATTATAAAAAAGTTCATGGAATTTCGGCGGTCACTTTTGTGTAGGATTTGAAAAGAGAATGGTAAATTTTTAGCAGTGTAAAGATTCCAATATTTGGTCCTAGTAATGCAGTTATCCAACCACACAATAGCTCAAATGAGGGGAAATTATTGCGAGAATTTTTGTGAAATAAATGCACATATTACATCATGGGAAAAATGCTTTGTTCATTTAAATATTGGAAGTAGTCGTCGCTTCAAATTCGTCATTCACTTTGCGGTGATCTATGCTGTTGAATATCGCTAGCTGTATCAGCGTCTTCAAAATAGCTCCCGGAATTGTTTTGAGTATGTCTTTTGATCATTAGCGATTCAAATTGAGATAAGTTTGCGATAATGTCAGAAGGCGTCACTTTGTACGTTTCTCGTGCAATATGGCCCGGGAATATGGTGAAATATTGCACGAAATATACCACGAGACTCGAGTGACGTGGCTAGCCACGTTACGTGCATTGTTGTCATAAAGTATAACTTATTATGTGATGGTAAATGAAATAATCGTAGAAATTTGTAACTGAGATCAATTGCAACAACTAGAAAAGAGTTCTTGAGTTATGGACAATAAAACACAAGATAATGACAGTAATGAATTGACGGCCACGATAACCAGAGGAAAAGCTAATCTTATGAACCTCTGTACGTTAACTTCCTGAAATTAACCCGGCTACATGCATGAACAACCATATTAGAACGTTTAACACTGAAACATGTGGCTACGTTTTGTTCCGAAATAGCCAGAAAAGCAGAAGCAAGGTTCACGATGACTATGTAGTTTAACAGAGGCTGTGCGCCTTCGTCGAACAGCGCCCCCCAAGGTTCACGATGACTGTGTAGTTTAACAGAGGCTGTGCACCTTCGTCGAACAGCGCCCCCCCCCCCCCCCCCCACCCAACTAGAACATGGTCTCTTGAAGTTCTTTCTTTTTCAGATTGAAAAGAAGTCTGCCTGAAGTGGAAAACAAACTTAACTTCCTACGTGATTCAGCGAATTCTTCGCCAAGTTGGAGTCGGATTTCTCTTTTGACTGGAGACATTGTGGCTAAGAAAATAAGTTCCAAGTGCCACAGCCCCGGTTTGTTTACTGAAATGCGGTCGGAACCACTCGAATCGCTTTCTACAGTTTATAAATAGTAACGCACTTGGCGAATCAGTGGCGCGTTACCAGGAAATACTCGAGATTTATTGTGGTTAGGTAAATTCACATGCTACAAATGATTATAAGGTAATGAACAAAGCCGGCAAAGAGACAAAAATATTCAGGGTGTAAAATGCGTAGTTGAAGGTGAAACCCATCACGATTGTGAACCCGACGCATTTTATTTTTATCTTCCGCTTTTAAACAAGCGTGCAAAGAAAAACACACTTAGATCTTAATGTAAATTAATTTTGGTTTAAAACTGGATTCAGTTTATGTGAATTCCTGAGTGCCCTTTATAATCTTTTTTAAAACAAGAACTGTTACCAGGTGATGATAACAATGCTTAAGCCAATTCATGGGCATGGATTTTTTTTTGATTGAATAAAAATGCTGTAATGCACGTAATAAAGGGATGCAAAGGTGCTGTAGCGAGGGAAATCCCTGTATGTATGCTGAAAATATTATATTTGGCATTAAATTCCGATTTTTCAAATTCTGTTTTATCAATAAAAATTGGCAGAAAAGTTGACTCTTTAATTACATTATAAAACCCTTAGTTATCCGTTTTTGGCCTTTAACGCTTGTTTTAAATAGTAATTGATACCAATACTAAGTTATCAAGAAAAACAAACTGATCGATACAGGGCATATGACTAAGCAACAGCCCAGGGAACGACTGGTATTTTTACGGTTTTCAGACAAGCCACTTGTAATAGAACTAAATCTCTATCCCGTAGACTTTGTAAGACCACTCCGTAATATCCATAGCTGTTATTTGCTTATACGAAATCGGCCAAAAAATCGTACCGACGAATCTATACACGAGAAGAGATCGAGTTACCATCAAAGAAACTTTTAACATTCTTTTGATCTTGTTTCAGTCCATTTTTTATACTCCACGAAATTTTATTCTTTCTGTCAATATCATAGATGTAGTTAAGTTGCATGCATATTTTCAATTCTGATCAGTCTTTAATAATAACGTTATGTGGGGTTTAAGTGGAAGTTTTGTTTTTTTAATCATTTTTCAAATCATTCCTTCCACCAATATAATGGTAAATATGTTAAATATTTTCAACGCTTATCGATCGTTTAGGATTTAAATAATATTTACGTTATGTGGCGTGGGAGTTTTCTCTGATTTTATTCCTCATATTTGAAGTAGGCTGTCAAGTTACGCACACCTTTTTCAGTTTGCACAAAATTAAGCAATAATATTGAGCTATGTGGCTTCAAAGTGGAAGAGTTTTTCTTCCTTGTGTCTCCGGCCTGGTCAAATTACGCACTACTTTTTCAAATTGCACAATTTACAGCAATATTATTACGTTGTGTGGCTCTAAGTGGACATTCCTTGTTCCCCGTTTTCTAGCCTGTTCAAATTATACGTACTAGCAGCTTTTCCATAATACTTTGTTATGTCGATTTAAAGTGGAAGTTTTCTCTTTTCTGGTCATTTGATGTGAATTACGTACAAATTTGGCACGGTAAAAGAGATTCGAACAGGAACCTAAATCCTGTCAAACCCGTAACTGACACAGGAAAGCACAGCTTAGCGACTTTCGTTTGAGTGGCCACGCCTTAGGAACTCATCCCCTGACGTAAAGGGTAGAACAACTTGGTACAGCGTAATAAACAACACCACAGGAATGTATTCCTTACTAGCTCGTTTTATTTAAATGGCCACACCTTTAACTCGTGGACTTATGATCAAATGTTTGACCCAACCTATACAAAAACATCATACTGGATAGCACTACAGGAAAGTACTGTTAAATAACCTTCACATGAAAGGTCATTCTTAAGGAATACAGGACCCGTTTCCACAGCAAAATAAACAGTACCACAGGAAAGTCAGTACTGCTTAGTAGCTTTCACCTGGATGCCATACACAGACTCAAAACGTTAGAATTATTTTGTACGTGGCATAATAAACATCACTACAGAAAAGTGCAGCTCGATGGGTTAAACCTTAGCTTTTCAGCTTAGGCCATGTCACGTGACTCATGTTTGACCCTGGAAATCTTGTAACGGGCACGCGCTCTGCGGATTGGCTCCCTATTAGCTCATGTCTCGTGACAAAGAATGTCGTCCGAAAAGGACGGGAGGAAGCATGCCCCTTTTACCAGAAAAGTTTTTTTGTTAACATTTCTCGTGATCTCAGTGTTGTCTATGTAATAACAAAGTTATTTTCACGCAATGTCTTCGAACTCAACACCATTGTAAAGAACAAAGTAAAGACTGTCAATAACAACGAGTAATGCCATCTTGAAATTATGCCAATGGATCAATACACTGTCTTTTGAATTCAAGTGGACGTTAATGTACAACTTAACTAATGTACATGTACACTTACACCGTCTAGTCACCTAAGAGTGCTAAGCGTGTAAGCGACGTTCTGTAATTTTCCTAGATAAGTTGCCAACCTACTTTCAAGATCAGACTTCCTCTAAGGACATAAATAGGAGACCATTCACTCTCGGGAAACTTAATTGGAGCGACGGGCTGATGTTTAAGTTGCATGGAAATGGATACGTTCCAGTTAATCGTTTATAGCGTCAGGGTTTCTGTTTCTTTCTGTTGTTTAAGCTTTCACATCTTCTTATTAAGTGCTTTGAATTAGCTCTGACGCAAAATGTTATATTTGTATTGTGTTCCATCAACTTTACAGGATGTTTTTGGGAATTAATTGGTTATGTAAAGAACAATATTGCTAGAATAAAAATCTTAGAATTTATAGCCACTGATGTTAACTATCAAAACAGCGAGGTGTAGACGGTGTGCATCCGAGGCTAAAAATTATAAACTTAATACAACCGAACATTTTGGACTTGTATCCGATCATCAGGGTTACAATTCTGTCCGTGATCGTAAATTGTTTTATCAACTTAGTTGTTCTAAGTCACGAAACAATTGCATCCAAATTGCTCCTTTTTCAAAAACAGTACAAATAAACAAGTCTTGTACCGTGGCACAGCAATCTGCGATCGGACATTTTCGTTCTTTTTGTTTTCTTTCTTTTTGGGGGAAGAGCCAGCCTGCAGCCTAAGGGGCACGCCATAAGAGAAAATTCAAGAAAAAAGCGTATTTTTATTACATGACCTTACCATATTCACAAGGTATTCAGCATTCAACCACAACCTGGGTTGTGGCCTTTTAATCACAGCTGAATTAAGGGGAAAATTTGCTCAATCAGGATGGACTTGCGGTTTTAAACACGCTTCTTTTGGAGATGGCCACACTCTTTCGGATCGATGCAAGCCTGTTCAACATTTGCCTTCATTTTTAATCTCAAGATGATAAAATCTCTTTAATGACTAATTTAGATAATTAAGAGGTACATGTGGCGATCTTCTCTCTTACCGTGCACAGTTTATTTGACAATGTATTTAAAAGGAAAAGGATGAATGAGACGATGACTTCCCGTGAGTCATTAGAGACTTACCGTACATTTTACGAGCCGGATTAAGCGCCTTATAAGCCTTACATCGCTTTAAGCGTTTTGACCTCGCTACCCTAATTGAATGTGCGTACGTGCTCGGTGACTGAACTTATTTCATTATGACCTGATTGTAACCATTGACTAAACTAAACTTGCACATCATAATTTCTTTTCACTGAATGTATATGTCATCTGTCTAAGTTTCAGTCGCTCAGCAAGCGTGTGCCAAGCAGCAAAACGTTATACGCAAAGTACTTAGCAAAAAACTATAAAAATAAAACGGAAATACTACGTTTTTCCCTCGTGACCTTTCTTACGGAAAAAAGAGCAATTAAGCGAAACTGGATGTTTGCCATTACAAGTATTTAGTCATGTCTAGGATGTCGAAAGTCCTTAATTGCATAAATACACTTCAGACACAATTGGCATGTGATTGCCAAGTGTCTTTTTACCATTGTATCATGCCAAATTAAAACAAACAACCACTTATGTTGATTGACAAATATGCAGTTAACGGATCTCTAGTTTTAAAACAATGATGTAATAAGTTAAGTCCGTCAACAGTGCTTTATCGGCCTTAAAGTTCCTTTAACTGTCTAATCGTTTACAATGCCCAGGATAGTTGTTACTTTACCAAGAAAAAGGCGCAAAGTTGCAACTCAGACATAAGCTCGTGGTTAAAGTATGTCGGTTTGCTTTAAATAAAAACTCGGGTAGGGGGAGTAGAGTCAAAAACACGCCATGTTTCACGAGTAAGATAACCGGAGGGTTCTCGAACAATTTTACAAAAAAAACGTTATAGTTTTCTCTAAAATCATGGAGCGCGTGAGCGATGAGCACGGGAGGGTTTCTGAAGTGCGAGGAAGCTTAGAGAACCTTTAACCCTTGCAACCCAGTTGCAAACTTGCCATGCATAAGATACCCGGTATCTCGACTTATACCGTATTTAGTTCACTTACTTTTGCTCAATTTCCGTCCAATCCCCACCCCATAATTCTCAGTCACAGCATCTGAAAATATGAATCATGAATAACACCCCTTCCTCCTCTGTTAATCTCCAATCCAATATCTCACCTACTTTATCTCTATCATCTAAAATGGAATTTCGCATATTTCAAAGTTTCAACTGCTGAAACTAGAAACTATTTTGCCATTGTGTTTGAGGTTGTAAAGTCCTGTTGGTTTGTGAATTCCTTTGCGTAGGCTAATGCTGACACTCTGAAGCTAAAAATTTATTCACCTTTGGCATATTTCCCTTAGTTATTTCCAGAGAGATATCCGTCAACATACACATTCCATACACACATCGAACCTGGACTCTAAACAATTTGAAAATCCCCCCCCCCCCCCCGTTCCTTATGGTTACTGAATGTAATATGCCCCCCGGACGGTCAATGGAAGAAATATGGCATTTTCCGCATTACACACCTCACGCGAGTTATATAACATGTCATATACAAAGGCATTTTTTGTTTATTAACCACTGATGTCATTTACAGTTAGCTTTAAGTAATTCAAATTTGCATAAAGCGGAATTTCGATCCAAATTTGTCAGAAAATTTGACTTGTCTTTCCCCTAAAACTTTCTTGGAAAAAGATGTCCGAGATGCCAATATATAAAAGTAATTTTGTTACTTAAGAGTGGGTTGCAACTATTTAACAAAATAACCATGCTTTTTAGTCGGAATAGAAAGGAGGACCTGAAAATGTTGTGATAGAAGAGTTAATTCTAATTGGTTTCTTTAGTCTGTTTAGTAGATTGCTAAGGCGGTTACTTGCGAATTGGCGTTTTCTATAAAATGTGGGGAAGAAATCTGTTATTGGCCGTTTTTATGCTAGAGACGTTAATATCGTCTAAGACGTTATTATCGTCTCGAGACGACATTAACGTCTAGTATAAAAACGGAATATAAGTCAGACGACTTTAACGTCTGACGATATTAACGTCTTCTGTTAAGTGCGACTGAACGTCGAACTTAACAGACGACTTTAACGTCTGAGACGTTAAAGTCGTCTAGAATAAAAACGAGACGACCTTATCTGGGACGAATTTAGCCCTAAAGCGCTTTGTCGTTCCAATTTAGTTAGCCGTTTCTCCACCACGAAGAATCCCTCTGTTCATCTCCACTTCTTTCCTTCCTTTCTCTCTTGTTGGCCACGACGCACAAGCCAAGTGCTTCTTCCAAAAACCGCTTTCTTGAATGATTTAGCCTTTTTAAAAAACATTTGCGTTTCCATGTCTTTTACTTTTCGACAACGTCGAGAAACAAGCCTTCAGAAGCTGCGAAGCAGTTAAGCAAAGTCTCGGCCATGTTAACATGCAGATGGATTTGTTGTTTTGCACACTTTATTTGATTTGCCGCCGAGTTTAGTCGCGTCTAGTGTCTTCCAAGAATAGAACCCATTCCTTTTCTTAGAAAATCTTGGGTTTTTTCTACTTGTTCGTCTACTTTAATACGTCCCGTTTTTATACCAGACGACATCAACGTCTGAGACGTTAAATACGTCTAGACGACTTTAACGTCTCTAGCATAAAAACGGCCATTATTGCAAGGACACTTCTCCGGCTTTATCTTAATACTGGGTCAATAATTTGCGGAACTTCCACGAAAGTGGCATAAAAAAAAATAAGACGGAAAATTAATAGTTTTTACGTATTATACCCTTGTTTTTTCCGCATCCTGAGATCAAGTTGTTCTCTTACTTTTTTATTGAAAGTTTATGGTCTTCATTGGCCAACGTTCCGGGACACGTCCATAATTATAAACTTAGGAAAATGTTATTGACTCAAGTATTAAGAAAACTGAAGAGTATTCTAATTGCTAAGTTGGCGGTCCACAAAAAAAAAAACGTGGAAGGGAAAATTGTTTTGTGTCAAGTAACTGGCCTGTAGTTTTGGCCAAAAGTGGTATGGAAAATAAATTTGTCAGACCAAACTTCGTTCAATGTTAAATTTGTATTTTCTTGCATGCAAGTTAATGGACTACGGTGACCTTTATGTCACGGTCACGTCCATAAAGTTCCAATAACGAACTCGACCAATAACTCAACTATTTTGAGTTCACACTAGTTTAAAAATAAACATTGATATAACAAAGCATTTTTAATTCTTTATGTATAAATAATTCAATTGGAACTGTTCGGAAAGCTCAGTCTATGAATTGTTAAACGAAAAAAATGTTTTTTTCCTTAAAATTCATCGCCAAAAAAAGTTTGAGATACCACTACTAGGAGGAACCGATTCCTGGAAGTTCTGTAACGTAAGGGTACTGAGCACTGTAAGTTTCGAGAATAATAACAAATCTTTGTAAGTGCAAAGAGAAAATATGAAATAACTTGTTATGGAGTAGATAATACAGACTGGTTTCCTTTAATTTGCGGGTTGATAAGATGGCCGCTCACGAATTTGTGTTTCAGTAACAATGCGCAAGAGACTGTTTTGTGTTACGGTCAGACCCTTTGAACTTTAAGCGAAAGCGACCAATTTATGGACCTCAATGTCCTGTCCACAGAAACTTTGCTACAAAGATCATGTTCAATATTTTTCTCATATTGACCTTACTTTGTTAAACGGATCATTTATAGAATATAAGAAACTGAAGCATTTTATTTATAAACAACTTCCTTTAAATAACTGATCCACTAAAACTTTTAGAAAGCCGGAGGTTCAATCTTTGTTTGCAATTGTGGGAAATCTGTTTTTTCACTGAAAATCTCTTGGAAATAAAAGTTTCAGATAGCAATGTCTGGGAGGACCCGATTCTGCGTGGGAAAAACTAAATTAAACTTAGGATAACTCAAGGTGTATCCTTTGCGGGAAGCAAGGAATTTCTGTCTTCTAAAGATTGTGGAAGAGAAGACTGTTTTCTGATATGTACTACTTTTGAACTTTTGCAGAAGTGGCAAATGTACTGACCTCAATCACCCCTGTATTGGTTATGCCTATACTGAAACTCACCAGGACAAAAAAAAAACAACAAAACAAAACAAAACAAAACAAAAACACTAGACCAATATTTTCCATACATATTGACCTCACGTAGCTCATTACAACCCTATATGGAATATTCTCATTTATTTATAGTGTAAGATTTATTTTAAGAGTTTATTAAACGGATAAACTTTTTTATTATATAGTCAAGAGTGGTTTAGTGGAAAATAGACCACTCGAAAAGTTCGTACGAAACTACATCCGGGACTCGAGTGGAGTATTTTCCATATCCTCACTAGTGAGGATATCGATGACGTCATTTCCCGCTCTTACACTGTTGTTTGTGCAAAAATACGCTTGTCTCTATAATAAAAAGAAAATTACACGGTGGCTTGAAGATATGAATTTTATTTTCTCGTGGTAAAAACAATATTTTACTCACTCGCTGCGCACGTTCGTCAAATATTGTTTTCACCACTCGAAAATAAAATTCATATCTTCGCGCCGGCGTGTAATATCCTCTATATATCAACAAATTACTTAAATCAAAAAAATGAATTGTGCCCAAACCACGAAGAAAGATCTTTTTTTCATGAACACTGTACAACGTCGCTTTTCACAAGAATACTTCGAAAAATTGAATTTTCAGTTTTCAAGGCCACTTGGAAAGTTGCGATCGATCCAATATTTTAAAATTCCTTCAGGCTATTAACAGTAGGTAATTAATGATTTTGTGGGTAAAAATAAAGCATAGCTGCATTAACTAGTCTTTGGAGTTCTCTATTATTTAGTGCGTCATCTAGGAGAGGGTTTTAAGGTTCTGAAACAGCAGTTTCAGTGCTCCAGGTCCACAATTTGGACAATTTTAATCGAACGCAATTAAAGTTAATCGAATTTAACCAGCGTTTTGAGTTTTATTGTTTTCGGTTAATCAAACTTAATGAAACTCACAAAAATAATTAGGCCTTTCGAACGCAATCGAACGGATTGAGTTCGATAGGAACAATTGAGTTCGAATACAGAACTCGATCGAATTCAATCCATGGATTAAGTGTAACTCCCACTATGCAAGATCTGATAAAACTGTCTTTGTCAGTACACAAAATAAAACTACTGTCTAGTAGTGTCGATGTTTTTTCCAAGTGGATGCCAAATTTTAAGTTTAGAATGCAGATATTCTTACGAGTTTGTCTTAGCCCTGGTCGTTGACCTTCCAGAACTTTCCAACACTAAATAAGGACAAAATAGCAATTTTTCAAGTTAAGAGAAGACATATTTTGTGAATGGACTCTTGATTTCTTCGAACCACATCACCGTTGATTCATTTTTCTAACATATCACAGCACCAAATAAGGGTAAAATATCTTGAGTTTAAAATGTTTAAAATATTGCCCATTTTCCTTTTTGTTTTTCAAGTTGGGAATTAAGACACATATTTTGTGAAAATGGTCTCTTGACTTCATCGAACCACATTACCTTTGACATTTTTTTTGTCGTTATCGCCAGCACCAAATACGGAAAAAGCTTAAATTAAAAATATTTCGAATATCACAGCGTTTGCACATTGATTCTTCTTTTGATCAAAAGCAGCATTATTAAAAATGCGTCTGTCACACGTTGAAATATAAACTTTGGCGTCTGTGGATGAAATCCTATAATTCTACCATGACAGCACGATACTTTTGAAAGATCCGGACTAAGACTTTTCGGTGGTGCTGTTTATCTTACAATATTTCTAAAAACAAACTGTGGAAATTTTGTTCAATGTCAAACGTGCACATAAACTTTGGAGAGTGAAAGAGTTAAGAGAGTTCTCTGTTTTAATTATATACAATAACAAATACCACACAAACAGATTTATTCACACAGTATTAGACTGTATACGAAACACACGTCAACACACGCTTGAACTGGTATTGACGTCGTACCAGGTCTACCAGAGAAGCGTGCATGAAATAGCAAAAATAGAACGGTAGTATGTATTGCTCTTTTGACGTTTGGAAACTTAAGCGAGCAGAGCTGAAAATGGAGCGCCCACGCAGCCGATAATAGTTTTTGGCATGTGGAGTTGGGAGACCGCGGGATTTTTGAAGTAGCTCGGTGGTTAAGCGGTTCGCGGTAATACTACAAAGTAGACAAGTTTAAAACTGACTCTTGAATAAACTGAAAAAACAATGTTTAAATGTCTAAATCGTTTTTCTATTGAAAGTTAATTTGTTAAATGTGTTGTACTCGGTGAAAGACTAAAAAGCCACTAATAATTCTCAAGTTTATTCTAATTAGCTGGTAAAATTGTTGACTTAGCTTTGTTTTAATCTTTTGACTCACAACAGTTCGCCGATTTTTCCGCCGGAATTGGCCAAGATGTTCTTTTGTGGTTTTGACCGAAATTTTCCGTCTTGTAAGGTGAGAACATTGCTTTCCCGCCACTAATTCCTTCGGCAAAAAAGAAAAAGCGACGTGATAAGTCGACGGCTTTTTTGTTTATTTCAAAGAGACATTGTTGTCTAAGTACTGCTCTTGTATAGCGGCGGATCAATAGCTTTACAAAGCGAGCAAACCTTTTAACACCTAGCCGGCATTATATGTTTCGTTACACACAGATCTGACCACCTGTCTAAAACTAGCCTTTGTTGTCTACGCGCTTGAAATCAGTGAGAAAATGTGCCACAGGGGAAAAGAAAGAAGGGAGAGATTTTCCTTTTACACAGTTTGACGCTAAGAGATGTTTGTTAGATCTGTACCCTTTTTTGCCATACCGGAAATATTTTAATACTGAGTTCCCCTTGCCAATTGATCATAATGATATTGGTCGATATTGTACCGGTGTTGATATTGTAATGAGAGATAATATCTGATAAATTCTATCACTACTTTTGGTACAGTGTAAATGGGTTTGTCAAACCACCGAAATTGGAAAACACTGCAGTAGATACTTTGATCCGATTTTTTAGAACTGGATCAATAAACGTACTTGAGCAACAAGGAAAAATTAATCTAAACCCTGTTAAAATTTCGTCTCTGTTTTGCTGTCGATTAAGGATCGCTTGTTGTGAGCCGGTCCTTGTTGGTCGCGTCGTTTGGCCCTGTAACTGAGAATTGTTACTAAAACAAACAAGCAGTCACTGAATTTAATCAACCGGCCGAAAATGTTAAAAACGTTTAGAAGACAGGACATTTTTCCAACAGCTTTAAGTCGTGATTTTTTTGAAAAGTACCGTTTTCCTATACCAACCTTTCACGATTTCGGATGATTTCACTTGTTCAAGGTTTTCAAAAAAAATCGCGAAAAAACCAAAACCTTTCTGTAATCAGTAAGCTCTACGTGTTTTCCAAAACGACTGTCCCGTTAATACGGTCGTGATTACCACACTTATACACCAGAAAGTTCCCTTTTACCCACCCCGTTAATATGGCGGCGAAATTTTCGTTGGTGGCCAGATTTTCGGGTTCCACTCTAAACTGCTCTGGCAAAAATACACATTCGTTCGTGCTAGGAAGGAAAGGAGGAGGTGGGGGGGGGGGGGGTGTGCTTAAGGCACTCAACACAAATTTACTATGGTGTTTCAAGGCTTGCGACTGAGATTCTAGACAGTATTATGCAGGAGCTTGCATTGTCGCAACACTGAAAAACAAGCAATTTATCTAAGTTATCTTCGCCTTCTCCATGACGATTTCAGTACCGTGGACAGTATGGCACAAAAGGCAAACGCAAAAAGAAAAAATTAAGTAAGCAAATCAAAGGCTCCTGTTCATGAGCAAACTCGTGAATATAAAACACTAAAGCACAGTCTCGGATATTTATGGTTGTTCAAGACAAAGTGTGTGTGATACAATTACGTGGACTGTAAAAATACAGTCATACAAACAAAACTGCTTCTTGGAGGCTAATTTTTTCACTCTATACTTGACCTGGAGCTAGTGTTTCTTCATGGTGATTCTATCTTTTGAACTCGTTACTTGTTTTTAAATTTATGTAAGACGAAAAATTACGTTTTGATTACGATTTCACGTATCACTGCCAGCAAGTTTATCTTATTTAAAAGGAGAAGTTTAAGTTCTGATCTAGACAGTATTACAATTGACAACACGAACCTGATTTGAATAAGATACAGTAAATTTCGACTCTAATTATGTTAAACAAAACGGCTTTGATTATACTGAAACTAATTAAGTTCATTACTAATCAAATGCCAACGATTAGTTACATCTATGTCTTCCAACACGAGACTGCATTGTAATAATAATAAACGAGACGAGACACTTCGGCACATCTCTTATTATCACTACTAGTATTTACTGACAACACGGTGCTTGAGTAGAACGAAACGTGTTTAAGTCGAAGTTACATTTATGTCTTCAACTAGTAGACAGCATTGTAATAAAAACGAGACGCCCCCCGCCCATCTTCAATTTTGGACAATTATGAACAGACGAAAAAACATTTTGCAAGTCCAAAATTACTGCAACTTTGACTCCTTTTGTCATATTCAAGTCGCTTTAAAGGAACAAATGTGTCACAGTTAACAATAATGTCGGCTAACAAAACTCAATCGTATATAAAAGAAACTTCAACGGTAAAGTTCATTCAGTAAGTTGTTCAGTCAGTCAGGAGAGAACTCTAAAAATGTCACGGCTGGTTCAGATAATACTTGTGTGTCTCGTGCCTCGTGTAGCTACAGGGACAGTTGATCTACAGACTTTAAGTCAAGGTTTGATCTTCACTTTCTCACCTTTTTTTTAACTAAGTGCGGTAGATAGTTTAATTTCTATCAAGATCAACAGTTTTCTTTTGGTTGCTTTGCGTTTCGCTTTGGTTGAGTTGCCATCCTAGTTGTTGTTGTTGTTTTCTTTTTCAGTTCTCTCGGGAAAAAATCATTTTTGTTTGTTTTAACTGATTTCAGTACCGTTTCTAAATTAACCTGCGATCAGGCCGAATTTTAGCATCGCTCTCATATTCTCTTATGTTGGTCGCTCGCTAAAATAGGGCCTGATACAATCTCTCACAGAAGTTCATGTCGGCGGCCAAATTTTGGCCGCGGAATCTCGCAATCTGATTGGCCCTTTAACAATAGAGCTGTCAACGGAAGTAAATTGTCTACGAGATTTCGATCCGACCGCCATCGCCAAGGGACAACCAAGGAACAAGTCTGCCGAAGTAAAATGTGTTGCTCTAATAAATTCTCGTCGTTCTAGGAGAATTGTCACCATTTCTTTCTCTCCTGAGAATGGCGTTCGGTTTGACGTAAGCTGTCTCTCACCTGGAGCAGAGAAGTACAGCAACAGTGAAGTATGTATTCTGTTTTATCGCATCGTGTCGCGGAATTTTCATTTGACGGCTTTCAACTAGTATTGATAACATGAACAGAGTAGTGGCTGTTTCCGCGTCTTACGAAACAAAACGAACAGCAGACGAGCAAGTATCTTTCGCCAAGAATGATCAACAAGTCAACCGATAATTCGGTAAACTTAAAGGTGAACTAATGTTTGGCTACCCTGCGAGCAGATCGAAGGGCCTCTGCTCGCACGGTAATGTTTGGCGAGAACCGCAATCAAGTCGCAATAACGATTTTCAGTTTATTCATTCATTGTTTAATACTTATGTCGTTTTCTTGATCTCTGACATTGACATCAAAGGATCTGACTAGTTTTATAATAGATGTTCTTCGTTTTAAAATTCGCTGCTGCTTAGAGATAAAATTCGCTGCTAATTTCAAATATTTATCACTTCTCGAATTAAATTACAAAATACCCCTTTGTTTATAAACGGTTTTATTTATATTTTTATTCTAAAGAATGAAACTGAAGGTATTTCTCTTAATTGTCCAAGGTTTTTTACGCAGAAAATCGGTACAATTGGGAAGAGAATATTTCCAGATACCACCTGAAATGGGAAATGATTCAAGCATGCAGCATATTTTGGTACATCACAACCTCGTCGTGTTTTGAATTTTCATTCAGTTTCAGCTCAGACAGAGCAACCATGTACAGTACCGGAACCTTCAAGTTAGCAATCGTGTAAATTTGAGTACTTGTGCCTAGAAGATATATCGTAGCCTATGATTTTCGTTTTTTGCCGACATTTACGTGACTTTCTGCGAATTGCCGTTATGGGAAATTTGCATACCGAGGATCGTGCAAGCAGAAGAAATTTTGATTGGCTGTTTTGTTGAATGTCAATCAATCAAAAAAAGTGGGCGGCAGACGTTCCGTAGAAGAATTGTATCAGGCTCTATTTTTCCGTTCGCCCGTCCAGCCTGAATGTTTCACCAAGCGAAACGAAAATAGAGCCTGATCGCAGGTTATTTCTAAATCGGCATTAAACTCGGTTGGAGCGGTTGAACATTGTTTTACTGCTGTTTGCAGACCCGGGCTTTTCAGACCCGGGTTAATTGTCACATGTCCGGCAAAGTTTGCTGGACATTCGACTCTCCCGTCATGATCTCTCATAGTTTAACATTGGTGAAGGAGTTCACCCACAAAATAAGTTCCTGAGACATAAACACCAATAAAGATTTCGCTCAAATGCAACATACAAACGCGAGTTTCAAACATGTTTCGATTAGGGTCAGAAAATGGTATAGGATTAAAATTCACAGGTCCTTTTCTGTGTGGATGCTTACATAAGGACCACTTAACATTTCTCCAGGCTGTGCGCGGGACTTGTTTCATGGGTGAATTCCTGGCCATTGCTGGAGTTATGATGGTCGCATTATGACGGACGAATCATACTCAAACCCGGGTCTACAGATTGCCGGTAGTGAGACTGGCTGTAACAGCTATCAACAGTTTCAAATAACTCAACCAAAATCAGTCGAGAATTAAACGTTTGGTGCCGATTCTGGGCACTACCATGCAGCCTTCCTCTGTCGTTGTTTTGGAGAGTCGCAACCGATTCAGACCAGAAGATAAAACCCAGCCTTGGATCAAATGGTCGAAAATCAGTACAGAGCTCCGACAGTGCCTCATAACCTATTTCATAGCAAAGCGGTGAAAATCGTGATCTACATAACTTAGCTAGGGAGAGAAGCCCAGGCGAAAAAAAAAAATCAGCTCTTCCTCAATTATAACTGATGAGGGCAGCTGTAACTGTACTGCCTCTAGAATAATATTGAATAGCACTGCTGCATGCATGCAAAAAGGACAATTTATTATGATAAACCGGTCATGATAGAGTTGTTGTTTGTTGCTATTGATGATTAAGACAACTCTTTTTCTGTGTTCAGGTAACCGATTGACGTCACTGCCCGATAGCGCCATTGGTCTGTGGTTCCAGCAGGAGAAAATGGTCAAGAGAGTGTGCCACAGGATTACCAAGGAGAAAGTGCACACAGGTCAGTAAATTGGGAGAAGTGAGATACGATCACTGGAACAAACTGATCTCGTCTGAACACGGAAGTTGTAATGCTGCACGTAGTTTGATACTTTGCGACAGTACGGGCCGCAGAGCCGGTCTGAAGCGTTTTAACGATAAAAGTAACGGTCGATGAAAAAATTTTCACCTTATCTTTTCTCTTACGTTTTTGAAAGTATAGCTGCTAAATAATACTCATGCCAAATTTTAAGAGAAAGCCAGTTACAGCAATGTGACAAAACGACGACAGTTGACCAAATTCAAGGTTTTATGAAGAACGTTAACGCACGGGGTGGTTCGAGCCGGTTTTTCTTTCTCTTTCTGAACTTCCCGAATTCAACTCCTCGATAGTTCAAGTAATAATTCGCCGGCCGCATTACGTTTTTAAGGTGGTTTTATACCCAAAAAGTGAATTTCTTTAGAAAAGAACTTTGCGGGAGACTTTTACCATCATTTTATAGGGATTCACGTCCTGACTTCACACTGAGTCTTTTCAGGTCACATGACATAATAGTTAATGATTAACCAGCCTTCTCAGTGAAAAAGAATAGGGGGTTCATTGTAAGCACGATATCTAACTAATGCACGGTTGGATAAGTATGAAATCAACTTAGATCTGTCCACAGATGAATTCTTCAGGGGCTAAACCTCGAAAATTAAGTAGCTTGGCCTCTTTCCAGAAAGTAAGGTAGAAGGAAATAAAAAAGAGGGCAAGGATTCGCTTACTGAGAAGCAGTTCAAGATCGTGAGCATTTTTTAGGTTTACGACCTAGGAAATTAAGTCCTTTAATCTTGCTGAAAATTTCAGAACACTAGGTTACAATGCCCCGGAGATATCGTGCTCAAAAGTTCATTCAGTTCGAGAAATTCTGCTATTGGAGAAAAACAGTCTTAAATATAAGGGAATGGATTCTAGACAGCTTATCCGTCGCTCATTATCCTAAACCTATTGTCAAATTCAAGTTGCCACACTAAAATACAAGCTGAACGGTAATTTGATACAAAAACCATCGTTTCTGTAAGATTTGGGTCATGTTTTGTCGGTTAAAACTCCGACCTCAGGACTCTCTCCTCAGTCAGGTGTTTCTCCACAGTAGTACCAGATGTCATTTTACAGAGAGGCGGGGGGGGGGGGGGGGGTAATGTTCTTATTGAGGCTTGTTTGTGCGCATTTAATAAATGTAAACAATTGTTGCTATGGCCGTTGCTATGGAAAAAGTCGCATACTGCTGATTAGATTTCTTAAATCTCGCTGCTTTAATGCTGGAAATCGAGTGAGATTATTTCAAGACAGCATTCCCAACTGTTTAAAGTTTACAATTTTGCCATTTAAAAAAAAGTGACTTTTGCAACCTAACATCACCTTTTTTGAGTATAAGACCACCTTAAGAATTGGAATATTCTTACTTGAATTCACTAATGAGGTACGGTAGTTGCTTGTATATGGTCTCTAATGAGACTGGAAACAGCGATGGAGGACGATTGATTTCTAAAGAAGTCTTTTTTCTGTTTGAGCGAATCACTTCAAGCTACTGAACACGGCCGTAAAACAGGAGGCCTGGAGCGAGAGTGAACGCGCGGAGTAAGGTTGGCAGTTTCTCGTGTTCTCGTGGGCTTCACGAACAAACTTATCCTCGCGATTAACCACGTTACGCGCGAGCTCTCGCGCCGGCGATTTACTGAAGCTTTAGATGCTTCTTCTTAGGCGACGTAATGTAGAAAAGCAGTGTTGGCCAAGCGTATGAGCTAAATTACCATTTTATTCTCTGGAAAATCAATGAACACAGTATTGAATGCATTAAAGTTGCCGGAATCAGTGCCAGTTATGTCAGTTTTGAAACCTAGAGTCAGAAACGAAGTAACCGGTCAAGAAAACTCCTTTAACCTTGGCTGTTTAGAGTATGAGAGCTGAATACGTAAATTCACGAAAATAATAAAAACACTTATTCTCAACTCAGCGGAAAAGGATGCTTGTTGTTAAGTGTTTTGATTCCTAAGTACCTAACTCTGAAGTATTTTAAAGTTGCTAGATTTTTCTCTCGGTTATAATATGAGGTAAACACTTGGCACCCCCGTCTTCTTTTAGCTCAGTTTTCAATGATTTTGTAGCCAAGGTGAGACTTTTCAACCGAGGTATATATCATAGTTTAGGCTCAGTTTAAAGCTATGAGGTTTCAGTTATGAAGACTCTATCACCTTTCTAGTAAAGTGCCCAAAAATTGCAATAAAAAGAATAAACTCAGAACTCATTTGCAAGTTTCGAAAAACAAATGGCACAACATGAAGTTATTTCTCAATAGTTTGATTTGAGTGGTCACACTTTAGGATTTCATCCACAGTGTCAAATGTTAGAACCACTTTATACACGATGATAAACAGCACCACAGAAAAGTACTGCTCAATTTGAAAAGACAAACTTTAGAATTCTACACATTGCCTCAAAAGACCGAAACATCTTGTACAGCATAATAAACAACGTTACAAGAACGTACTTCGCAATAGCTTTCATGTGAATGGTTGCACTTAAGATTTCATAGACAAACTCGGATGTTAGTTTGACGCTGTAACGCTCAAGCTCGACTGCAGGATATGATCGGAATAACAAGCGGCAATATGAACTATAATTAAATATATTGAGCTCCAGTCTTTGACAATCAAAACAAGAATACGTAAAGAGCTTGTCAAGAGGATAACAATACAATACTACAAATCTACAAGGACTTCTTGGCAATAAAAACAAAACAGTACGTGATGCAATCCGATGAAAACTCCTCGGAGAAATCACTTAAAATGTCCATCATCTCGAGTGTTTTCAAAGTACTGAGTGTTGTCAGTTTTATTGCTGTTGTTGTATTATCAATCTCTTAAAACTTGTGCATTGTTTCAACTTTTCACCTAAAATAGTGCTGGCACTTATTCTTTTTCAGGAATTGGACCGAAATTCAAAGTGGCAAACTGTAGAACAAGTCTTGTTGGGGCGGGGAAAGATCTAAAACAATCACTAGGAGAACAGGTCAGAGAAGAAATTTTTTCAGCCAGCTTTAGCAAATGGGCCGGGCGGGGTCGGGGACGGGGGAACAGGGGGAACAGGGGGCCTAACCTTCCCGGTTCCCTTACATTAACTCCCGTTGCCCCTCCTCCATCACGTTATTCTTCAACAGAAAAAAAAATCCCGTCTCTTAGGGTGTGACGTTTTTGGAGATTATAATGGAAATATTCCTACTGTTCCCTTGGCTACAACTGAAGCGTCCGTTTAGAAGAGATGACAATCCTGACTTTCTTTTACCCCGTTAATACCGTTAAGGGGGCATTACACGTGGATGCCTTTTTTCCCCAACGTTTTAGCCTCTTTTCTTAATTATCTCCATGAGATTTCATTAAATCAAAAAATGCTATCATAAGCACATAGTGCGAGTTCCCATAAATCTGAGAGAATTTTTTCGCGATTTTTAAATTAAACGTGAGGAAGGACAAGGGGGAGGAGAATTGATGAATTTTAAGAAATTGAAAATTGTTAAGAATTAAAGGTGAGTCAAAATTAAATTTTAAAGTTAATAATTATTAGACGGATATCAAAAGAGGCCACCAACAACCCCAAGTGCTCTTGCGTGGGGGTGGCCCGTCTGGGAGTGTGTACAAAAATTTAATCCCTCTTTTATTTCTTTCTTAAATCTGATCCTAATTCCTCAAAATTCATTGATATACCCCCCCCCCCCTTAATATTTTGACCTCAAAACAAATACTCTTGCAGTGATTTTCTAAAATAAACGCCTCAGGGTCATTTCGTTAATACAGCGGAAGCCACTAACGCATCACTATTGTCACGATTGAGTAGATTGCTTTTAATCTATATTTATTTATTTATTTTACATAGGAAAATGACAACATGGGTTTTTGCAGGTGCCAAAATACATCTGCCGTGAGAAGGAGATGTCCTACTACCCTTTAATCCCCAAAATCAAAATACAAATTCTCCTTTTTTGTCACCACACATTTCTTATAGAGGTAGCGGGGAGAAGTTGTGAAAATATTAAAAGAATTCATCGTTTTCTAATTTCTCAATACGTTTCATTGATCGAGCAATGATTTTTCAAAGAGGCTAAATTTGGTTACGATCAGCTTTGGGACTTAAAGTTGGTCATAAAACGGTGTTCCATTGCCCCGTCAAGTTTTCTTGACCCGTTCGTGGGTGAATTAACAGCGTTCCAGTGTACCTGACGAGCTTAAAGAGTCCGCTAACTTTAACAGCTAATCTCTTTTTTTCCGTCAGGAGTCCTGCCCCGGCACCGATCTTTGTACCGCTTCTCTGTCCGAGGTGACAACTATCCGAACGTTGGAAGGTCTTCGTGACATCACCAGCGCTCTCAATTGCACGTGCATTCCACGTGAAAGGGGATGTCGGCGCATGTCCGCTGAGCGGGTGTATTTCAAAGGCACTAAGTACGAAACGAGAGTTGATGTCGGCCACTGCACTGGGAAGTGTCGTTTACATGGTAAGCTATTTTCAGTTATGTGTATCGATAAAACAGCTGAGGTTGTAAGTGTACGCCTCACTGTAATCCAGTCCGCAACCGGGACCTATACTTGTTAGGGGTATAAAATGATACCCAAAATTAGCTTGCGTTTCGGCAAGTTTTGGCCAAGTCTCAAAATCTCAGCATTTTCGACAGGAGTCTCGGGATCTCTAATTTAAAAGAATCCGTCTCGGAATCTTGAATTTTGAAAAGCGGTCTCGAAAGTCTCGGCGTTGATAGCGTCGGTTATTAGCTCGGGCGAACGTTTCTGTAGAAGCTGAACTTTAATTTGAATAATGTTTTAGTTTTTCTGCTATATCTACTATACCCAAACTGAGCTAATCTATGAGTCTCGGGCTAGAAAAATGGAGTTTAAGCGTGAAGTCTCGGTCTCGAATTTTAAAACAACAGTCTAGCGTGACCTAGCATTCTGTACCCCTTTTGATCTGAACAGACCATGTGTAAGAGCTGATTAATTTTTGCAGGTTCTCGTGACATAGAATGCAAGCCGACAGCTTTTAAGACTATAACAGTCGTAGGACCGAATGGTAAGTGAACAAACGAAACACCCCCCCACCCACCCCCCAACCTAGAAGCAGTTCAAGACTGAACACAGTATTTTATTTTGTGAAATGCTGGAAGTCAAACAGAACCGCTGGGATGCGCTGACTGATTTTTTCCTTTACCTTATCTAACTAAGAATTGCTCCCACACACTCAAAAGTCAGAACTACCTGTGCAGTATATTACTTTTCAGTTGGATTTATAACTGATTTGGTAAGGTAAATTGGCCACCGAAGGGAAATTGGAAGCTGACATTTGGAGCGTTGGCCCTCGTCAGAGCGAGCGATTCACTCTGACGAAGCTAACACTCGTAACGTCAGCTTCCAACTTCCTTACGGTGGCCAATTTACCTTTTTCTCCTCGACTTAACCCCCTAAAAAATAATTACAATATCACACCGAACGGGGAAAATAAAAGCATATCGTTTTCTCAATGGAAAAAGTCATTTTACTTACTGAAACAGGAAATTTTACAAATCGCATCCTTATAGAACTAATTTGGGCACGCCACTAGCAAATATAAAGAAACATTCGAAAGAGTCATACTGCGATTGACATTACATTGCCTTACTATTGAACTCGATGTTATGTCCTTTTCCCCTGCAAAACACACTCACATCAAATATGACGACAAGGTTATTCCATGAAGAGTCCATGAAACTGGTTCTGCTCAGTTTTCGTAGGGAGGCAAAGCGTACAACGCAAATTTTCAAACTGAGCAAAACATGGGTACTGTTCAACTTCATCGTGCGCAAATCCCACAGGCCTTGCGAAATGACTTGTCTGAGCTTCACATACAGTGGAATCTTATTCTCGAGTTTACAATATTTGTATTAGAAAACCTCAGGAACTGAAAAAAAAGCATGTTATTTACCTTTCCCTCTGGGGTATGTGATATCAATCATGATCACAATACTCCCTTGCTCCAGGTAAATAACCCTTACTTAGAAAGCTCCACGGGAAAGTACTTCTCAACAGCTACCATTCGAATTTTCACTCTTTAACTGAAGATCTCGCTCCGAGAATAAGTAGTACAAATGCACTACATAACTCTAAGCAGTTGCGCCGGCCAAGTTTACCAGTAATCCTATGTTGCACATCATGACAGGAGCTAAATGTGTTCAAGTGATCCGGTCGTGTGCGTGTGAAAGAAGGTGTTACAGAGTCTCCCACAAAGAGGCCTTTCAAGTCCAACACAATGATACATCTATAACAAAGGTAGGATTGTGCAGTAAAACGCCCGCTTTTTTGCTTTCGCCGAGTCAGTTCTTTAATTGGTTCAATCCCACTCGTCTATTCTGCTCCAACCAATTAAACGATTTGGTCCTATGATCTGAGTTTTCTGGATTTCGAATCCCTCACTGGATGGATTTTGGATGCGGATGATCGCTGGATTCTGGATTCCAAAAGGATGAAATTCCAAAGGTAGCGGAATTTCGGATTCGAATTCAAGTTATCTGGATCAGGTCTTCAGTCTGTATTTCGAATTCTAAAGTCGTAGATTCCTTATTTCGGAGGCAATAATTTGACGGTAATTCAAGGCGAAATAAGGCTCAAATCAAAACCAATCACTCTTGGTCTTACTCATGTTTTCCTGCGTTTTGTACCGGTTTCTTATTTTCCTTGCGCTTTGATGGGCTTGCTGTATTACTTTTTGTTTGTAGTGTTTGGGGAGCTGTGACTATAACCTTAATTTAACAATTTTATCTTTCCTTTTTTAGGTCATCGATGTTGGCCGTTGTGCAGGAACCTGTTCAGGCCACGTGAAGGGTGACTGTCTTTACTGGTAAGTACCATATATTGGAGGGCGTTACTTGGGATAACTCTAAAGTAACGACTATGACCTCTTCTTACAATTTCAATCCATTGTGAAGCAGGAAGGTCACAATAATAAGAAAATCAACCAACAATAGGATGCATAAAAGCAATGTATGATAAATGGTTAAGTCTGCTTCGTCGTCTGCTTCCAATCCAGTTTCTGCAACATGAAGCGAATAAATGGGGAAATTTCTTCTTTCCAGTTGGATGGGATAATAGTCCCTCGCGGACGGTTAACCTCCAAGCATTTTTGTTTCTAGATTTCCTTAAAGGTTTGCTGATATCAATTCATGCACATAAACTAGACAGTTGGAAAAGGACAGAAAGATTGTTATCCAACAAAACCGGCAATTCCATGCATAGACTAGGCTGTAACCAACAACCTTAGCTTTCAATCAACACGCTAATATCACTTGGGAACCAATATACCGCCTGCCTCTTCCCCAGGCGTCCCTCCTTATTGTATGATGGTGTGCATGGCGTTGTGGGATAGGTGCACTGCAGCCGGTGGATCCCCGCGCTCCCTGTTTGCCCGCGCTAAACCGGCGCCTGGGGACGACGCATAATATTCCGCTACAAAATCAATTACAATCTTTGGAATAAACAGGGCAAAATAATAGTGTTCAAACGTCAAACAGCGCACGGCATGCATGAGTAGTGGTTAATCAGTTTTCGTTTTGCAAGTTTTTAATAGCATCGATTGCATCGTATTCTTACGTGCACTTTTTTTCCGACAGGATAAATAAACGAGAAGGATCGGGGTCAAACACCAGGCGTTGCGCATTCCGCACCAAAACGAGGCCTAAAGGATGTTACCCAGATTCCACTAGGGAGGAAAATGTGGGCGGCAAGACAGTGACTGTTATAGATTCGTGTGCATGTCAGTAGGACAAATGAGATTAAAAACAGTCTAACCTCTGTAAACACGACCTCGGCTCGTGGCTTCGCTAAAACCTCAGGCATGCGCATTCAAGACATAGTGCAGCCAACGAAATTATTAATCGGATTGAAAAGGTTTGGTTTCTAGTGGCCAAAGGAGGTCTCTGTAGTTGTGCTTATGCCCTAAAGACGAGGTTAGACGGTGCCATAAGGGCAGTAAAGTGGCAATGTCAAGGAAAGTAAACATAACACTAGTGTAGAGTTTAGACGGCCTTAAGGAAAGAGAGAAAGAGAGATAGAAAGAAAGAAATTAGAGAAAGAAAGAGAAAAAGAAATCAAAAAGAGAGGGAAAAGAGAGAAAAAAAGAAAAGGAAAACGGAAAAACAACAATGTTACTTAATAACGTAGCTTTACTAGTCAGTGAGTGACGGTAAGAGAATTTAATTTATTAGTCAAATGAAAAAAAAAAGACATTCGAGTGCTAGGCCAACAAACCGTAGTTGGCATGTATCATGCATCGACAAGGACAAAGGCAAATATTACCAGACAAGAGTCTCAAAAAACTAAGTGTAGAAGAATAACACAATGTACCAGCTGACTGTAAATCTTGTGTGAAAAATAAATGAAAAAGAATGTAAAATATAGATGTTTACTATGTATTGAACAAAGACGTGTCTGTCAATTTCAATAGGCTATCGTAAAATTCTGGTAATAAGCACTGGGCTTATATTTGTTCAAAAGGCTTTTTTAATGGGCTAATTTTGGCGGAGGGGGAGGGAAGATTTTGAGAGATGAGAGATTTTGAACCTGAAAATTAGGGATTTTGCGTCTAAAAGATGGAGGAATTGAACTTCCTTGCATTTTTACAAGAGACGCAAACAGATCAAGCTCAAGCAGGACTGAATACTCTGACGTCACCGTGGAGGTGGGCTCCATGCAAACCTAAGCCCAAGGATACGAAATATATTCTTTTTTATTCAAAACCAGGTTATTAAAAGGAGTATGGTGGCCTTCTGGTTATACTTGCGTTACCGCGTTTTTCATTGAGTAGAAGGTGGTGTTTGTGCCTTGCGCCCCGAATAAAAGCTTTATACTCCCAAAGAATAGCTCTCACAAAGAAAAAGTAGTTAGTGAGCTCTTTGTCCGGATGTGCTAATTTCTTCTAAAAACATCTCTCGCGATTGATTAGCATTAAAGGACGCCAGAAAACCACAGTGTTTAGTTTTATTGTTTGTCATTTTCATAATCCAAACATTTGCCAAGCAGGATAGTTTTAGCTGCTTTTTGCTAGCACTTCAAGGCGTTAATTTGGAGAGTCCACCTATAGCATGAACTGAATGACAGTTGTATTGTATAGTCGCATAAAATATTTTCTTTAATAGACGCTAATGAACACCAGTAGACCATTAGCATTGTGTTCACTTCAGCATAAAAGACTTTGACTATCAATAGGGGAGCTTACAAAGGACTGTCTTTTCAAAAGATCTTAATTAGACTTTATTCAGGACTTGCACTTATTGCATCAAACACTTTTGTAAATTTTCGATGCGAATTCAAAGACGAAAATGTTGTCATGCCAAACGCTTGGAATTTTTTGGTTCCATCTTTGGTTCTTAATATGGATGCATCTCGTTGGTGTGGCTTTCGTAAATGGATGTAAGTCTTGCAATAGCAGGGTGGAAAAAGAAAAAAGGTTATTAACCGTTCAAGGACAGATCCTAGCAAAGCTCGGTCTAACGCAACCACCAAGCGAAGAAGGGATTATGAATGTTACTCGCAATGCAATGCGAACGTACGAAAGCGCCGTACAAGAAAAGGACAAATTGTTTCTTGAGTCTAAAATGTGTAGATCTCGTGTGGAGGCAGACGAAGATTATTTTGCTAAGAGAGTTGAGACACTCACGTTAGAAGAAGAGTTCGCCAGAACTGTCATGGCAAGTAAGTATGCAGAGTAATTTGCCATTAGATTTGTTAGGATCACTTGCAAATCCCTTAACCCTTTCACTCCCAGAGTCAGTTATGGAGACATTAAAGTGATTCTAACTTCTGAGTCCGTGGATGAAATCCTATGGTGTAACCATTCAAATGAAACCTCGTCAGCAGTACTTTCAAATGGTACTATTAACATTAAAGTTTTTCAGTTACAAAATGAAATTTGAGATTTGCCTTGAATTTGATTTTAGGCACTCTTAGGAGTGAAAGGGTTATAGCCTAGGCCTTAAAGCGCAAAGCAGACAAATCTTGTGAACGGACATTACTGCAAAGAAGTACAGGTTCGTAACTTTCATAACTTGGAAAATTACCTTGGCGGCAGATTTTTTCCCACCGACTAGCTGGGTAAAAAAATTAGAACCATACTTCTTGAACGGCGTATTTATTACCTATAAACAGCACCAGAGGAAAGAACTACTCAATAGCTTTCAGAGAATGGTCACACCTAAGAATTTCTTCCACCGTCTCAAACCTTATGGCCTCCTCAGAGTTGCACACCACTATAATATCTTCACAGTGAGTAGTGCTCCATAGTTTTTATCCGAATCAGGATTTCATCCCCAGACTCAACAGTTAGAACCACCTTGTATAGCATAATAAACAGCACCACAAGAAAGTATTGCTCAATGGCTTTCATTTGAATGGTCACACTTAAGGATTTTATCCACAGACTTCAAAGTTAGTTCCACATAACATGACTTATCGATCGACTCGATCGATTTGTTGCGTCCATTCCTCTGAAAAGGCATTCAGAATGGCCATTACAATCCTGCAATCAAACCAATCGATCAGTTTTTGGAACGATGTATGTATTAGATTACGTTGGAGTAGTAGAAATAAAAACCAATATTGGTTCAATCTCTGATGGGGCCCGAACACCTGAAGAGGCTTAAGTCTACTCTTCCCAACTTTGCAATGAAAACTATAGTTTCCATTGCAATTAACTACGAATTTCGGGGATATTATGGGGGGCACATAATATTCCCGAGGCCTCCTTACCTGAAGGCTGTTACTGTTATACGTTTATGAAAACTACACTAAACACTGAATTACACCATACAGAAAAAAAATAGACACAAGGCCTCTAGTATGAACATCTGATGAACACATTGATGGCTAAAAAACTTATGGTAATACTATTAACTCACACAGACTCAAAAGAAATCAATGATGTCTACTCGCTGAGATTCAACGTCAGTAAACTAACAGCAGAAAGTGCACGAGTGTCCTTAGCAGAGCTGCGGCTTTATCAAATGCCTAACAAACGACAACCTCAGAGTAATGTGCGGATCGCCGTTTGTGAAAACACGAGGGAATCTGACAGCAACACTACGTATGGCTGCTCCAGTGCGCTTGACTCACAGTGGAGTCTCTCCAGCGAAGAGAAATGGATTTCGCTAGACGTCACTTTGGTGGTACAGAGGTGGCTAGATGATCCTAAAAGAAATCATGGATTGACGGTGACCGTGTCAAGTTCTGCAGGTGCAGAGAAAGTTTTTGATTTTTCGCCAATTTATCTTGGTGGAAAAGTCGAGAAAAATGTGTCAGACGAAGATGGAGAATCCTGGCCAAACATTCTGGTGTGGTTCGTTCCCGGTGAGCGAGTTCAATCGACAAGTCGACGAAGAAACAGACGGTCCCTGGACTGGTCTTACTGCAGGAAACATCCTAGAGAGACACGCTGCTGTCTTCGCTCCCTGTATATTGACTTTAAAAAGGATCTGCGCTGGAAGTGGATTCATGCTCCTAAGGGTTTCTACGCTAACTATTGCGCAGGGAGGTGCCCATTATTGTGGGGGTCCACCAAACAGAACCACCACACGTCCATCATGGCTCTGTACAACAAAATCCACCCTGATTCCCCTGGGGACCCCTGCTGTGTACCCAAGGCGTATGAACCACTGGTGATTTTGTACTTCAAGGATGGGGAGGCTAGGGTGGACGAGCTGTCCAATATGGCGGTCAGTGAGTGCATATGTCTGTGAAAGAATACACATAGATGATGATTTTTGATGTTATTGGTGAAAATTCAAGTACTTACCTGGAATTTTGCCAAAAAGGGGAAGGCGAAGACGAGTAGGGATGAAAGAGTAAAAATGGCATGTTCCATTATATGATACATGCAGTACTGAATTGATTTCTGACTTTTTGAACTTCCCGTGGGCAAGAAGTAGCATTTTCAGCCCTCCCTTCTGGATCCGCCTTGGGATTCAATTCAGAAAATAGGGAAGCACATTGCAGACAAGTTAATAACTCGCCAATCTGACAAAGTAACATTGCCTTTCTGCTTTACTCGGACGAAAACAAAAACTTATTATCAAGAAGAGATGTTAGTTTTCAGAAACAGAAAAAGTGTAATGTTTTACTCAGCACTGAATTTTACAGGATTTTTTCTTTTTGAAAAACGTCGACTGAGTTGTTTATCGATAGCAAACTAAAGATTAGTCAAAATAATCATTAATTGCGTTGAGTAGAGCACACAAATGATTATACTGCACGGCATGTGAAAAGCTGGCAGAGTTTTTATGACAGGCACTTCTCACATCTAACGAACAATCATCAGCCATACTAACCAAATGTCAGACGAACGAGTTCGTTTTCTTGAAATTGCACGGTAGAATATAGTCTCTCTTTGTTGTGTACAGATATGAGAGTAACGGTTAAAATTTTGGCTATTTTACGGCTAACGATTAATTTCTTTCCGTTACGGTCAAGAGAAATGTTTAAGTGGCATTCTCGCTAAAAGCAGTCCACTCGATTTGGCGACCAAAAATAGTTTCCTTTATTTTTTGTTTGTGAAAAGGGTTTGGTGCACATGTATCAAAACCGCTTTGTTTATTTTCCAACTCTTCATTTTTGCTTTGCTACAAGCCAAAAACCAATTTTGCTCGCAACGGGGTTCCGGCGGTGATCGAAAGGCTGAAATTTATGGGTTTTGAGAGGCGCGCTACGGCCAGTTAAATGCAGCTTACGAAATTTGCTTTGACCTAGTAATTAAGGTAGACCGACCAAGTTCACAGACAAAATGTGGAAAAAGTTGATAAATGTTTGAGCACGCCAGGCAAAGTTAAAGACAACCTACTCCAAAGCCTATTATGAGATCCCAAAAATAGGCCAAATACCAGAAACAATTTCGCATCGTTTGCGGCCTAAATTGGGTTAAAAAACAACATCACAGCAAAGTTCTTACCTTATTTGATCAATTTGAAAGCTCAAACGTGCGGGTATCTCCCTGGATAAATATAAATATCGCTCGTGTCAAAGGTCACTTACATAACCCTAGAACTTGGAAAAAATACATTTTTAGGGGATCCTAATCCATTGCTGTCCACCAAAATAAATGTCTATAGCTTCCTTTAATGCTCGTACATCCAAATTGATCCAGAACAGGATGAAAGTTGATAAGTATTCATGAAGTTGATAAATATTCATGGTGGGTGACGCTCGACAAAGTAAACAATGTCGGGTCCGGTAAGGAATACAAAACATTTTCAAGATCCCTAGAAAAAGAAAAGAAGTTATGTAGTTGAACTCTAACAATGAATTTAGACTGTTCAACACCTCCTGCAACTTGGACGCGGTCGAGGCAGAAAAATATAATTTGAAAAGTTGCAACGAAAATCGTGCTGTAGTCCACACTCACCTCGGAGGGTGACCCGAAAACACTGACCCCCGGTCCGTGCTCCACGGACAACCTCACGGACCGGTCCATGGACCACCTATACGGACCACCCCTACTGACCCCCTCAATAAAAGGCAATGGAAAAGAGAAATAAATAAAAGTGAAAATATAAATTCTTACCCATAGTCGATCCTCAATCGCGTTGCACGCGATCGCGAACTGCCACGAGTCCACATTGTCTGTATTGCGCCTGTGACCCGTGGGAGAATGGGCCGAACGAAATGGCGGAGGCAAGAAACACCGACAAAAACAGCAAAACTTCTCCACTTGTCTTTATTGTCTTCCTGTTCGCATTTCGTACAACAGATGAACGACAGTTTGGATTTGCTAAATTGGCGCAATACAGACAATGTACAATGTAGAGTGGACTCGTGGCAGTTCGCGATCTCACCGCGCGCAACGCGATTGAGGATCGACTATGGGTAAGAATTTATATTTTCATTGTTATTTATTTTTTCCTGTTGAGTTTTTTGAGGGGTTCAGTAGGGGTGGTCCACGGACCGGGGGTCAGTGTTTTCGGGTCACCCCACCGAGGAAGCCCACCAGAAGGTGAAATGAATTTTTTTTCGACTAAGTCGCCTGAGTTTGGGTCTAGTCGTTCGGTAATGAGACTGTAGGAATCTTCTTTTGAGTAGAAATTGTCGAGAAATTGTGAAATTTGCAGTAGTTTAGAATAACTGAAATCAGAGGACGGGACTACCCCGACAAGACTCCTGACGTTTGCTCACGTCACAATTTGTCACACAATCCTATCAATGTCGCGCGACTACCAGTAGCAGGCGAAACTAGAAATTTAGACCCTGTACACTTTATGACAATTTATGGAAAGTGGTTAACAGTTTTCATCTGGCAAGTGTGAAAACAAAATGCGAGCGTGACGGGGCGCATTTGAAGTGGCACTGAGGATGTC
Organism: Siderastrea siderea; assembly: GCA_964030785.1. Lineage (NCBI taxonomy): Eukaryota > Metazoa > Cnidaria > Anthozoa > Scleractinia > Rhizangiidae > Siderastrea > Siderastrea siderea. The sequence continues at coordinate 3,862,298 of OZ034970.1, forward strand.
TTAGTTTGGTAGTGCTCCCCAGTCCGGTGATTACTCGGCGTTGGAATGAATATTTATTTAATGATTTATTTATTTTACGTAACCATTCCTAAGTATAGAAACGTTTCCTCTCTCGACTGCTTTTGAGAACAACTCACGTTTCCTACAATACTATATTTGAAACGATTTTAATTCATATTTGACTTTGTACCGTGCGTTGTGACGCATTTCTCTTTATGATATAGACTGGAGTGTTTAAGGGGAAAATAGACCGCTCGTAAAGTTCACACGAAACTACATCCGGGACTCGAGTGGCGTATTTTCCATATTCTCCGCTGGTGAGGATATCGATGACATCATTTCCCGCTCTTACACTGTTGTTTGTGCAAAAATACTCTTGTCTATATGATAAAAAGAAAATTACACGGTGGCTTAAATATCTGAATTTTATTTTCTCGTGGTAAAAGACAATATTTTACCATTCGAAAATAAAATTCATATCTTCGCGCAGCCGTGTAATATCCTCTATATATTTTGGGTGAACGCCAATGCGCCCCGTCACGCTCGCACTTTCACACTTGCCAGATGAAAACTGTTAACCACTTTCCATAAATTTTCATAAAGTGTACAGGGTCTAAGGCGCAAAGGATTTTTTAATTTCTAGTTTCGCCTACTACTGTTAGTCGCGCGACATTGATAAGATTGTGTGACAAATTGTGACGTAAGGAAACTCCAAGAATCTTGTCGATGTCGGGGTCGTCCCGTCTTCTGAGTTCAGTTGTTCTAACTACTGGGAACTTCACAATTTCTCGACAATTTCTACTCAAAAGAAGATTCCTACAGTCCATTACCGAACGACTAGACCCAAACTCAGGCGACTTAGTCGAAAAAAAATTCATTTCACCTTCTGGCGGGCTTCCTAGGTGAGTGTGGACTACAGCACGATTTTCGTTGCAACTTTTCAAATTATACTTTTCTGCCTCGACCGCGTCCAAGTTGCAGGAGGTGTTGAACAGTCTAAATTCATTGTTAGAGTTCAACTACATACCACCAAAATCACTAGAGTGGTAAAACGGTCGTTGGGAATTTGAATTAGCGGCGGCTCAATTCTTATCACGTGGCTTAAAAGTATTGGTCACATGGTCTAAAATAATTGTCATGTGATCCGTGTTGTGACCCACCGATCGGAATCCTCTTTTGTAAAGTGGTCATTAACCTTGCTTTTGTAAGAACACTTCTGTTAAGAAAACGTTTTTGTACCCTCTGAACCCCACCAGCATTAAAATGCACTTTCAATTGGAAATCCGGATCCATATTTTTTCGGTTTTCGTTAGAAACGATGGAAGCGGCTCCGAAAGGAATGGAAGCAGATGGTGCAGAGCTTTGCCTCACGTGGCACTTCCCATTGCGATCACGAGACATTCTCTTTTCAACCACGTGATAAGAATTTAGCCACCGCCAGCTCAAATTCCCAGCGGCGTTATTACCACTCTAGTGATTTTGATAGTAACTTCTTTTCTTTTTCTAGGGATCTTGAAAATGTTTTGTATTCCTTACCGGAGCAGAAATTTGGATCAACTACGATACCCGTACCCGACAATGTTTACTTTGTCGAGCGTCACCCGCCATGAATATTTATCAACTTAACGCAACTTTCATCCTGTTTTGGGTCAATAATGGATGTACGAGCATCAAAGGAAGCTATAGGCATTTATTTTGGTGGACAGCAATGGATTAGGATCCCCCAAAAATGTATTTTTGCCAAGTTCTAGGGTTATGTACCGTATTTTCTCGATTAATCGCCGGGGGCGTTTATTTAAAACTCGGCCTCGTAGACCCGGCGTTTATTCGAACCCGGCGTTTATTCGGGGCCCGGCGTTTATTTATTAAATGCACTTTTCAGTATTGGAAGTTTACTTAACCAAGAACCAAATTTCAACAAAAACGTTAAAAAAATGTGAAACAATGTCTTCAACTTTGTTTCATCTAAGTGAATCTGGTAATTATAAGTTATTTATGAAAAAAAAAAACAGAAACAGTGATTGAGCTCTTCCCAACGTTACGTTTCTCCATGCATGAAACACGGAAAGTGTATTTGTAACTGCTCGACAGTAAACGTACTGTGCAAGCAATTTTGAACAAGGTGGTGGCGAAGTTCCCTCTTCATCAGTTATGAGAGAGGCAAAATCATGGAACGATTCAGTTGCAAGGAACTGCTGGAGAAACGCTGGAGAGAACCTCGAGGTGATCCTTGCTTGATGTACAAGCCTGCAGGAAAGTTACCATGACTTAAAAGAGATTGACACGATACCTGATGCGTTGTTTGTTTCATCTGTTTTAGTAAGAAGTACTTTTGTAAAAGGTAGTTTGGTTTGAATATTAGTGTATAAATTCAAACATGATGGTAGAAAGAGAACTAGTCACGACACAGAATCCTGATACCCATCTCGAACAAGTGCCGGGACCTCAAATAAACGCCAAGAACCCCAAATAAACGCCGGAGGCGTTTAATTTAAACTCGGCCCTGTAGACCCGGCGTTTATTTGAACCCGGCGTTTATTCAGGGTCCGGCGTTTAATCGAGAAAATACGGTAAGTGACCTTTGGCACGAGCGATATTTATGTTAACACGCTGTCAATGTCGGAGTTCTAACCTGTTTTCGCTTGTGATCCAGGGAGATACCCGCACGTTTGAGCTTACAAATTGATCAATAAGGTAAGAACTTTGCTGTGATGTTGTTTTTTAACCCAATTTAGGCCTCAAACGATGCGAAATTGTTTCTAGAATTTGGCCTATTTTTGGGATCTCATAATAGGCTTCAGAGTAGGTTGTCTTTAACTTTACCCGGCGTGCTCAAAAATTTATCAACTTTTTCCACATTTTGTCTGTGAACTTGGTCGGTCTACCTTCGTTACTAGGTCAAAGCAAAATTTGGTAAGCTGCATTTAATTGGCCGTAGCGCGCCTCTCAAAACCCATAAATTTCAGCCTTTCGATCACCGCCGGAAACCCCGTTGCGGGCAAAATTGGTTTTTGGCTTGTAGCAAAGCAAAAATGAAGAATTGGAAAATAAATAAAGTGGTTTTGATACATGTGTACCAAACCCTTTTCACAAACAAAAAATAAAGGAAAACTATTTTTGGTCGCGAAATCGAGCGGATCGCTTTTAGGGAAAAGGCCACTTAAATTTTTTCCATTGTTTCAAAAAAGTAATAAACGCATTTAAGCTCATTTAAGGGCATAGCATCATTCCGAGATGAAAAAAGAGTAATTGTTCATAAGAACTGTATAATTAATACCCATCAAGACACAGTAACACTTTCTAAATGACAAATCGTGGCTAGAAATTTTACTTCTAACAATTAAATTTTCGGTTGTTTTACGGCTAACGGTTAACCCCATTGAGATCCTTATATATAATGAAAGACCTGTTCAGCCGCCATTAAAGTGATGTATATATCAGCAATTACAACTGGGACAAGTTACTCTTGTCTGGTGTAAACAAAAGCTAGCGAAATTTAGACCAACACCTGTTTCTTATTGTCTTTTCTTCTTCTTCCTCCTTATCATTTTTCGAAGTCCTTCATCACCTCAGTCGTTCCATCCTTCATCTCTAAGACCGGTAATTATAAGCACAGTTATAGTAAGCCGCTACTTTAAACAAAAGAACCTGAAATTTTGGTTAACAAATAATCCCAGATATACTTTAAAGTGCACCTAACCCCAAAATTTTTTCCCCGTCAAATAAATTGCGTTATCATTTGGAGCATTTCATCACAAAAAGTTTTCGATTTGATTTAACCTGATTTTCTGTGCGCGGTTGAAGTACGGAAAATCGGGTTAAAATAGACACCATTTTGGTTCAGGGTCGAGCAGTGAGGGCATGGGACTAGTCACCTTGTGACGTCAAATCAAGAACTCGCAGTATCGCGCTATCTCTCTCGGAGCTACAATGTATATTTCTCTTGAACTCTCGAAGATGTACGGAAAACTGTCGACCGTTCGTATTGCTCCAAGACGTAGTACCCAAAGAAACGAATCACACGACGTAGCTACTGCAGGATACAGGGCCATTTTTGAAGGCATTTAGATTTGGTGGCTCGTTTGGCTCGGCAGTGGATAAAAAGAACGAGAAATGAATTATTTGAGTGCTCAAGTGTTGGATGTATATATGTGGTGGCTCGTTTGGCTCGTTTGGCTCGACAGTGAGCAAACGAGCCAGCTCGTTTGAAGTTGGTGTAAGTGGCCCTGCATTCTGCAGTTTAGCCGGTACGGAGGACGTCCAGGTATCACTACATAATACAGCACTTTTTGACGACGAGCGACCAGAGGCGAAGAGACGAAATGAGTGGATTTTGTAAAGCAATAGCGAACAAAGCAGTAGCCTTCCAAGCACACGATACTATGCTCGATACATTTCAAGCAAAGATTTGTTGTCGCAGAAGAAGGTATATCCGATCAAACGATAGTTTTTTGTGTATTTCCAATGATTCAACGGCCGATTAACCACAGAATACCCTGCCACATGAACTATTTTTTGTGGAGCCCTCTACGCGATACGCGGTGCACAGAAAATTATTGCCTTTGCGAATTATTTAAGTTGGCAACCGGTGAGCGCTAAATAATTACATGTAAGCGGTGCCCAAACAGCCTAGGGTTTAAAATTAAAGACCGTATTTAAAGAAAGTCATCCTTTAGCAGAACAGAACGCGCTTTCTCCGCAATAACAAACCGTTACCATTATTCCTTATTCTAGTCTATGAACGTGCCTCGCTATAAGAATTTTATCTTGAGTCATTTCAAATCACTCGAGCGAGCATAACAAAACATTACTGTGCAGAGATCCCTTGTTCATATCCTCCGTTGAAGTAGATTGCAAGCAGTCTCTTTCTTCTTTTATTACCATTTTTTGTGCAAAAAAAGGCCTTAAGAAGATCGAAGCGATGAGCGGCGAAGCCTCTAGTCGCGAGTTAAATAGCGAGGGCCGGTTGATTTACATGATTTGTACAGTTCCGCTCGCGTGTGGGATCTAAGGAAACGTTTGCAGGTTGAAGCGAGAAAACGATTGGTAAGATAATCTCAGTTGAACCGATACTAACAAACTCTCGTGCTTATAATTCTCGTCAATGTCCTTTAGAAAATAATTGCCTTCCTGATTCACTAGTGTTATAAATAGTTGTTATTGTTAATGCTGGTTATATTACAGAAATGGACAAGACATAAGTAATATCGCAGTTTCCACATTTACTTCTATGTAAAATAAATAAATGAAGAAAAGAATGCTTTATTAAAATCTCCATTTCTATAAGAAATTCCCTCAGCTTGAATATAAATCTCAAATGCGAGAAGTGGAGAGCAGGAAAACCAAACGTGAAGACCGAACGTGCGAAATAAAATATGTAAACACTCACGGGCGAAGTTTATAATTCCGGCTTCTTCGCGGCCCTCCAAGGCCAATCGTTGCTTTTTTGCTCTTCCAGTTCTTAGTTTGCCTTTATTTCCTTTTTTGCATTGAGCGATTCATTCTTCGTTGGTTAGCGGGTTATTAGCAGATATGGCCAGGACGGTACTTTCTTCATCATTTGTCGGTGTACTGTCGACTTCGTGTTCAGCATCTATTTCGTATTCAGAGCTAAAATTCATCTACAAATCAGCAGAATCTGCGTAGCTCGTCTCAGTGTCTGCTTTGGATTACAACATTGGAATTTAAGTCATACTATGACTTTGCTCGAATTAGCTAGAAGGTCAGAAGGCTTCGATCAACAGATAAAGTCAAAGAAATACAGCTAAAAACTTAGCCTCCCACGCAGTCGTTTTTAGGGGAGTCGTATTACCCTCCTCCCCATCTGGGGCTAAGCGGCGTCGAATTTTTGGTTCTTGATCTGACGTCACAACTACGGCTCGCCCCAGGTTCCTCTTACACGGACTTGAACCAAATTTTTAACAGGGCACAGAAAATCGAGAATTTAACCAAATCAAAAAAATTTTTGCGAGGAAATGTTCCAGATGATAACAGAATTTATTTAGCCGAAAAAAAGTTTAGGCGTTAGGTGCACTTTAACTTCGTAAACTGAAAAACGAATTAAGTTCAACTCTATCAACTTTCTTAAGTGCTTTTATTGCAAGTGTGACTGAAATAACATTTATTATAGCTCGGTGCAAGTGGCTAAGTGAGAATCGGTGCGATTGCTTGAGGAACTTTTCAAAGAAACTTGTATTTAAGCGACCATTTCCTAGTCTAAAATCAGTCTTTCCGGGTGCTAGCACCCTCGGAGCCTTAGGGAGAAGAAACGACCGACATTTCAGACACTATCTCTATCTTGAAGGTGGTCGGTTAAAATACTGAGAATACTCGGTTAGACAAGATTCAAACTAACCACCTAGAAACGAACTAAGAACACTTACCATTTGTCAAGATTGGCCAGGCAATTTTATTGCCCTCCCCGATAACTTAGCTTGACCCTTTCCCACCCAAGGTAACTGCTAAGTTTTTCTAAATTGGCAACGATGAACTGGTAGACCCCATGTGATATAACATTTGAAAGGTAATTTCTAGGGTGTGCTGCAAATTACACTAACAGGGATGGAGGATGTCTCAGATTAGACTGAGAAGTGTCCAAAATGAAAAAGAAAAACGTTGAAAATTTTCCTGTTCCTCATACATATTGGGTATACACCTAAACTATAGCTAAATTTGCAACTCTCGGTGCACTGCTTGTTGTCAGATATCAACTTGAACCAAATATTACAAAGGGAAAATGTTCCAAAAGTTGGAGGGGTGGTAACTCAAGTCTCATTTAGGAGTGGGGCTCAAATTTATGCCTTCAGTGTACAGATCTTTCCAAGATCTTTTAGTTGGGCAAATTTCACTCAAATTGACCAAATATTGAGCATGTAATGGCGTCTTGTGCCATATGGCACTCTTGGGCGTTAAAGGGTTAACTGGGAATGAAATTTTTGCTCTTTTTGCGTTCCACACTGCAGCGAGAGCCAGTTCGCCCAGAACCAGTTCTTTAAACTTATTATTGCCATATACGAACTTACAAACTGACAAAACCTGGCAAATGGTAAGCGCTTTAGAACTAGTTTAATTATACCCGTAGGTTGCGTTTAGGTAATCAATAACATTTGCAGCATTTTATGACATTAACAGACTTAGGAGCACCATCAGCAACAAACAGAACTCGCGCCTTGAAGGAACTGGGACGGCACTTTCCTTCAGCCTTCCGGCCCGGTAAAGACAGCATGCACACTTTGGGTGGTTGTGTAGAGCCTGGGCGCCACAAAGGATTTTCCACCCTGTAAAGAAGAGTTAGCGGAGGGTTAGAAATAGTCGTGGGATTTCTTTAGATAAGAACAAAAACCCCAAAGCATGGGAGAAACTATTGTCATACACTTCTTTGAGACTCAATCAAAAAGCAGTTAGATTCATTATTGGGAATTGAAATTTCTCACCAGTGAAGGCAGCGTCCTTTGTTTGTTTTGGAACATTCTCCAACACAGCGCCCGATATCGACAACCTGCGAAAACATACGGAAAAGTTGTTACAATTCCCTTAGGGAAACGCTTCCATACTGGCGGAAGTAAATGTGTGTTTACTTCAATTTGCTTTGTTGTAAAACACTTTACCAAGTAGGCTCCAAGCGTTCTTGCAACATGTTCTAACCAGGCAGACAAACGCTATTTTTTCAACCACGCAATTACGAGCAAAGCCAAAACCAGGAATGGCTGGGTTTCCCCGGCGTTATTTTCCCGGGCTTGCTAGCGGTTGCAACTTTTCTACTCTTAGCAAGAGTTGCACGCTTTTCCGCGCTAGAAATGGCTTACTAAATTGGCTTACTATGTTTCATGTTCTGATCTGATTACTTCAAGATTATGTTAGACTCGTCCCCAGGCGCCGGTTTAGCGCAGGCAAAGAGGAAGCGCGGAGCGTCGTGGGAAGGGACCAGGGCGGGAAAAGGTTGGGCGATGAAACGAGCGCGTCCGAGCAAAAAGGTGTGATGCAGTGGACTGGGATCTAATTAGGTGCTAGATCAAAATGGTTGCCTCCTTGGCTTTCCTCCATAATCCTGATAATCTATTAAGTTCCCGAAAAACGCCGACTTCGGGTTATCTTTCCTTTGTCTTATCCGCCTTGATCGATGCTAACAAACTGCCTAAAAACTGTCTAAAAACGAGCAGAGTAAAGTAAAAAGATGGAAAATGGCGTTTGGATGACGCGTGGCATGACGCGTATTTATTATGTGTGCAGCTCGTGCAAGGTCAATCAGGACACCATGGTTAATTAATTAAACTAAATCAACATCAACACTGCGCTTCTTCTTCTTTCCCCCCAAAACCTCTCCTATGCTTGTCTGTTTCTTTAAGAACTACAAATAGAATTGCTCCCCAGTTTAGACGGTTTTCTTTGCCATGTTTTTGTGAGATAAAGGGAGGAGAAATCTTCAAACTTAATTTCACTTTTAATTTGTTTACACACAGTTAACGGCGTTGCGACGAATCATCGCCATGGCGCGCTGCAAGGAGGCAAAGTTTAAAGTTGCAAAACGCCACTATCTCCAAATATCTCCAGCTAATTTTTTATTATGTTATGTAAAATTTATCGGTCTTTTAAATATGTAAGATTCAGGGTGGAGTAATTTGGAGCTTTTGTAAAAGAGACGATGAAAGACAACCATGTCATGTTTTGCGGCAAGAGCAAGCATTCGACACCCTCAAATTGAGCTCGTTTCTAGCCAACTTACGGTGAAGAAGATTGACTAACATGCACGCAGACATAAACATTTTAAGCTGTGAGCCAGGACTGTGAAAAAACGTTTTAATCATAGTGTACGGCTGGCTGAAAAATAAAGAAAGAAAATGAGATTTCCGGTTTGTTGAAAGGTAAATTTTGCAGGCTACCAAACGCACCGGAAGCGCGGAAAGAGCGCTCGTGCCAGTCCTTCTCCGCATCACACATCGCTTGAGGAGCGGACTGCTCGTTTCATCGCCCAACCTTTTCCCGCCCTGGAAGGGACCGGCTGCAATGCGCCTATCCCACAAGGCCACGCACACCATCATGTAATAAGGAGGGACGCCTGGGGACGAGGCAGCTGGATTGGCCACTTGAACGGAGTTTTTGATTAGTTTTCGACAACTTTTTGACGGCTCCCGTTTCTACCTACCAATCAAATCCTAGCAAACCATGAGAAGTACAGTCGCAAGCGCGAACATGCAACTTGACAACTTTGCCTCCCATAATTCTTTCATTGAATTGGCCTGTTGACACGGAAGCTATGACAAATTGGCCAAAAAAGACACCAAAAAAATCCGAATAAAAACACACGCTGAGTTGACCTCACCTTTTCCAGAGTTTTATTGGTGTTCTTTTGTTCATCAAATATGGTCGTCGTGAATACTTGGCGAAAGGATGCTCGATAACAGCTTCGCGCACAGCCACATTTTAAAACTTTTTTCACACAATGAGCTCCTATAAAAAGGGACAGAAAATAAAAAAAAAGATGGACTAAATTATGGAGAAACTCAGGCCCGTTTCAAACGTGGTGCTACTGCCGTGCTGAACTTCATTGACTGTAGCGCGACTGTAGCACGACTGTAGCACGACTTGGTTTCAGACGTCGAATTTAATTCAGTCGAATGAAACAGCTGTGGCCGAAAACAAAACATAAAAAGCAAAAACCGGCTTAGCCAAGTTTTTAAAAAAATGTTGTCTAATGTATTTCACGGGAGTAGCACGACTTGGTTTAAGACGTCGTGCTACTGCCGTAAATTATTAATAGCACGACGTTTGAAACGGGCCTCAGATTCTTTTACTTTGACTTCTCTACATCGAGACTGCACCAAAAAGGGAATGAGAAGGGGAAGAGGGCCTGCGATGATAGCACGGGTTCAGGAGCGGTTACTACTGCTGACTAATACGTATCTGCCGACGACTATATGGTATTCAGCCATGAGGTATATACCTCAGGAGCCGGTTTTGACTTTCTCAAAGTATGTTTTTGGTAGATTCGCGTCTCGCAACTTCGTCGCTCTCGTCCACTCGCAGTCGACTAGAGCTGGTATAATTCATAGCCAAGGAATAAACTACGACAACAGGCTATCATCTTTTCGTAGTTGTGTTCTTCAGTCTAAATTCGTTTCATCGGTAAGGTTCCGTCTTGTTAAGGCAATGTAACCGAATATTTTGTAAATGGAAAGTTTGAGCAGACCAGCTTTTTGTTGAGTTATTTGGAAACGCGTTTTACTCTCACATTCCCTATCTGGGTTATGCTCTTGCTTGCGCAAGACACTTTACTTTCTTGGTACCTTTTTAATTAATCAGGTGTAATTAGATTTTTGAAATGGAATTACAATGCTGAAGAATAGTTAAAAGTGCTCAGACGTTTGCAATCATAATTACTCACCATTTGGACCTTTGATGTTAACAATTTTGGTGTCAAGGGCCTGACATATTTTCTTTCCTGAGGGAAGAAACATCGTTCTATCAGCTAGACGTCATTATCGACTACGCAAACATCTTTATTTTTGCCAGCAGAATATCATCAATATCTGTGCAGCCATTGTTAAATTTTATTAGGAGTCAACAGTTTGATTACTAACTGCTACCGGTTAAGGCATGCCTCTTTTATACCTTTATTGCACGAGCCAATACAACGGCCGAGATCAACTGTTTTCTCGTATGTGGTTCCCCAGTGGAATACCCTGATATTGGTTTCCCTGCGACAGAAGCGGAGAGGATAGAGACAGCGACAATCGAGAGCACTGGTGACGTCCCTGTGGCCCTCTAGCAAGGCCATCTTCTCGACTGAACTACCATTGGCCACACACATCTGAGGGAATTTACAAGGCTGAGAAAATCAACAGATTTTGACAAGGTCAACTTGAAGAAGCCGTGTTTATGTAACAGTTAGCAATCGTGAACACATCGGACTTTCGACTGTAAGACGGCGTCGGAAGTTCAGTGGTTCAAGGCTTGATCTCTGCATTGTACCGTGTTGTTTCCTTAGAAAAGAAACTTAACTGCACATTGACTTTCCCTACCCAGGTACGTCAATGTTTGCTCGGGAACCTTTAGGCAAACTTATCAAAATGCGAGAGTAGCCCTGTGATGAACCCGCTACCCCAGGGGGGAGGGGGGGCAGTGATACTCCTTGTTCCTGCATGCTACAGAAACAAAACGCCAACCGTGTGGCGGGCCGCTTTTGGCTTAGAGTGATTTTCAATTGAGTGTCGTAAAACCAAAACCACTTACAAAAGTAATAACTCTGATCGATCACACCCGACGCAAGCAATTAACACCACGAACCAATCAGAACTCGAACTATGAAATACATTGCCAGGCACCCACTCTGAATGGAGATCCCGGGGGGTGGGGGTACTCCCTATAGCGGGCTATACGGGGAGGCTCCGCCCGAAAGGGGTGCCTTTTTGAAGCTGACAGTATACTAAAGAGTAGCCGGAAAATTGTTCTTTCAGTATATAAAAGGGCCACAAAATCAGCCACAAACTGGAAGAAATGGTGGTTTAAGCGAAGTCTATCAAAGGGTGCCACATTTAGGCAGAAATGACAAAGCGTTACACATACAGGCTTGCACCTTTTGAGCAACTGAACCAGAACGACCAAAAGACCGGGAAAAACGTGGCGATTATGGGAAATTCTATTGTTTTGTCTTATCGTCGAGGTATAAGAAAGGGGTGCAATTTTAATAAAAATTAGGATTTTAGAACTTCCGGGCGGTCGGTTCCCGTATAAAACTTTATTGAGTCCCCCCCGCCCCCCGCCTCCCAGAGATGGAGATCAACTGACTGGGCGCAGAAACAAGCTCCCAGTGATCTACCTGGACATTTTGTCACGTGACGTTCACCATCCCACGACATGGCAAAAATTTCAATTTAATTACTTGAAAAACGAATTCCGCGATGGAATCGAAAGCTTGTGTGTTTTCTGTGTAAAATGAATGTCAGCTTATGACTGGAACCTAAGAAGGTAATAATAATAATAATAATAATAATAATAATAATAATAATAATAATAATAATAACAATAATAATAATAATAATAATAATAATAATAATACAATACAATTCAATTATTTCAGTCGAATTCATACAGTAAGATAGGACCGCAAGAAAAAATTCCTTCACTAATGAACTACCTCATGCTTTTTGGCTTTTTTTCTTTTCTTTTCTTCGTAATCATGCAATGTTTACCTCTCCGTGTTGTTCGGGATTTTTTGATGTCAGAACAGATGTAATACGGCATGTATTGATGTTTCTCTTAACAGTCTGCAAATCCAGCCCTGAAGAGAAAAATACAATAATCAGCGGCATATTTTTCATTTTTGCAACTGATTCAGAAATTAAAGCGAAATATACATAGAAAGGCGGACACATACAATCTATTTATATTTTGTTTCTTATATTAAGCAGAACTGAACAAGAAAACAATTTTCCGCACATATAAGACCATGTCGGAAGATTTCCAACATTGTTCTAAGGACACGCGAACGAGTCCAACCATTTAAAAAAACGGTGTCAGCGCTTTCAAAAGTCTCAGTTTTCTCCCGTTCTCTCTTGTCCACATACTGAGGCCCGATTACATGGCAAATTTCAGCTCTTGTCACCGGGCTAGGTGAAATTTTATTGCATTTACATGATGCAACGCAAAGATGGCGCCTACGATCATTTTTTTTGGAGATGGTCGCTTTGATTTTCTTTCAGTTAAGCCTATTGTAACACTGCAGATATATCCAGACAATAGTCAATTTTTAACTGTTTCGTCTGGGATTGGAACTCGACCAGGCATCGGAATTTAAATTCGGATTTTGTCACGATCCTTACCCCACAGAAACTTTTCTTTGATGATGTTCTTTTTTACTAACATTTTTGCGTCTTTGAAATTGAAACAGCTAATAATCTTGCTAATAATCTTGTAAGTCAAAATAACTTTTTAGTTCGGGCTGAAATTTGATTGTGATAACCTGATCTTTTCCCCAGCCGTTTGGCCGGCCTAGAAATTTTAGCCTGGTTAGCTCAAACAGGTGTGGTTTTTATGTCTGCCCACGCTAAAGTTTTCCTCGTAAAATTGCAAACTTCTTGTGACAAGGATTAAAAATCGGGTTGGAGTTTCAGCCTGCTTACCGTGCTGAAATTCTCCATGCAACGGGGCAATAATGCGTTTTTATCCCACTTCAGACTTTTGAAACAGCCTCACGGAAGAGTTCCATTTTTAGTGAGCATTTTCCATCCTCTTAGTGTGAATGACAGGTGAAACGTATTCTTTTTCAAGCGAAAACGCGTTAGTTTGGGCGAGTCCTGGAGGAGACCACGTTTCGCGAGGGAAAAAGCGGCCCCTTCACATTCAACGTTATCAAAATACATCAGCCAAGATTCAAAATAAATATCCTTCATATAGGTACGGTAACGCGTTTAGTTTATTTCTCAGATACGAACATACACAATTAGAGTGAAATGAAAAGCTCTTTGCAATTACCTTGTCCGTAACGTCGCTCCTCGCTCACCAACCCACAAATGCTTGTTGTTTCTTCGGGAAGAGAATCGCCATTGTTCAACTGACGGCTAATGCGATCTTTGACATACGATATACAGAAAAAAAAAAACAGATAAAAGATAAAAATAACCGCTTTTTGCAATTTTATGTTATGTTTGACAGTCTTGCTTCTATGGACCAACATTTTGTTTGATTTGCCACTATTTATCTCTCACTCTTTTATTAGTGGTAAAATTGTAACTGAACACCCATGGGCGGTGACCGATTTGCCGCTTTCAACATTCCGTATAAAAATGCCGTTCTTCAGTTTTGTGTACTCTGAGCTAACCACAAATGTTGCTGGCCTGAGAATGAATGTTTTCGCCGAGATTATAAAAACTAATCTAGTATTTTTTAAATGAAAACACAGAAAAAATAAGTGAACAAATTATAACATTCAGACCTTTTTCCAATGCGCTCTTCGCCTTCGACACTCCTTCAGTTTGTCCGTTCCTGGCAAACTTTGCGACTAAACGTCCTTCAGAAAGGACAACTAGCATGAGAAAGATGAAAGACGAGATTATCTTCGTTGTATTATTCGTAAGAGTCATCATATCCCGCGTCTGCAGTTACTTTGTGCTGTTTTCCAGTGCGTTTGAGCGGGGCGCCTTCAACAGTTTCACCGTATCGGCCTGCAACTTTTCTGAGTTCTCCTTTATCGATGGTCTCGGGACTTAATAACAACTCGTCATTAAAATACAAAAGGACTATCTGTCGGTGATAACTTATTGGATCACAGAGGTTGACGCTTTGTGCTCGCTAAAAGCATTCTTCATAGAGTAGCACGTGTTCAAAATGCATACACTATGATAAATTACAGCATGAAAGTTTTTGTTCGTTTTATTTTGTAAGTTGGCGAGTTTTGGTGGTTGTTGGACCCAATTTTTGCGACTTCCAAAGACTGAATTTTTATTCCCTTTTGAATTTTGCGCCTCCGACCATGTCAACAACGTAAATGGTTTTACATTGTTTACTCAAGTGAATGTAAGTTGTGTTGAAGTTTTCTCATCACTTCTAAAAGCCTGAAATGGTGGTTTCTATGAAGGAGTTAAAATTAAAATTTTTTGGAATTTATTTCTAAGTCAGTCTATTGTTGTGGATCATAAAAATAAATAAATGAATAAATAAATAAATAAATAAATAAATAAATATACAAACAAATAAACCAAAAATACAAATTGTGCTATACCATTGCATTTATCATTGTTGGGTGATCTTATATTAAGTTTCCCTTCTTTACATTGAGTTATATACGTTTATTTTTAGCTTCTTAGAGCCATTAATTTTCGATATACAACATGTGTCTTCATACATGATGTACCTACTTGTTCAGTAGCTGTTCAGTTCAGTGGCCAACGTGAACGCTGGACAAGTGCGTGATGTCTCGGGCGCAGAAGAACAATTGAAAGAAAAATGGCGTCCGTTGAGACTGCTTGGAAACTAGCAGTTTTTAACGTTTTTCTCATTCATCACGGTAGGTACTCAGTTAATGCTATTCATAACCAATTTATTGTACTTCTGTGGACCCATTTTTGAGATAAGTGGAAATATCGTTAGGATTCATTATGAACTTCTTCTGAAATTCGTTGAGGACGCTTCGTTTGTTGCTATACGGTTGGGAAGACGAAACTAAACAATAACATGTCTCTAAATTTTAACTACGTACCGGTTCAGATCCCAGTGAAAAATACGTAAATAAGCTTGAAGATCAGTTCGACGCTAGTTTTATTGATATAGGTGTATCTTGTGTTTTATTCTCACCTTTTATTTGTCATTAACAACGACGCTATTTTTGCGTGAACAGCAACAACAACAACAAAATTATCGGTCATTTCAAGCAATTTTCCCGAATTGGAATATTTATCGCCATTGTTGCTGAGGGATACATGACCTAAATCAACCATGTCTTTTGTTGCGAGGGAAGGTTAACCAAATAAATTGTACCTATGTGATAGCTAGCTATAGAATGAATAGCAGGGCAGTGGTAAGCTTACATACAAATGAAACCACATGTATTGCAATATTTATTGGTTAAAACATCTGCTGTGACGAGGAAAGGCCAAAGGTTTGAAAGTGCATTAATTTTGCATCTTAGGGCGCATTTACACCTCAGAAAAATTGTATGCGGACCTGTAAATAAGTGTTACAGATGTTAACCAAAACAATATTTACCATAATTGCCACAGTTAAGTAATATTTTCTATGGTTTGGAAATTATTTAAAAAAATGGTACCTTTAGGACCTGATTTGTAACATGCCATCTACACCACAATTTAACAGGGTCAAGTGTGATTTTCGCGGGACCTTATGTGCATTTTATCCTGCAAAATATCAGTTGTGGGCCAGAGAATCATTTTAATACCTGCATTTCTGATGACCCTCATAAATGGGTCCAGACAGGTGTTTTTTTGTACCCTACACTGTGGGTGCCTATGGACCCAGAACTAAAATAATGTTGGTCTGTATCCATGTAATAAAATCTTGGTACCTGTTTGTTTTTGGGAAAAACATGTTGTCTTTGCTGCTTTTTTCCAAAAGAAGTGAGGATGTTGGAATGATAAAGTAGCGTCTAATGCAAAGACAACAGGGTATAGATTAGGAACTTGAGGTATTGTTGTTGAAGACAAAGTCAAACAATAATAATAATAAATTTAAAGTAACAAAAGTTCTTATTGTGTCCTTTAATAGGATTTGCCACTGGCTTATCATCACTGATAATAAACGCAACTTCTGTTGAAGTTGGCTACTTATGGGATAAACCGCGACTGGAAAATGTCCACACTTCAGAAGTAGTCATGGATAAGCAGCACATCAGCAGCACTCTGCGCTTGATCTGCGGCATTTCTCCACCGCTACCTATTGACGAAGATCACTGGGATAGAAAAAATGAACTTGTCAAATGGTATAAGGTTGGCCCCAAGGGTGAGACAGTGAACAGGACGCGTTACTGGTCCAGTGATATGACAAAAACTGCTATTTCATTCCCAAATGTGACCCTAGATGTTCTTGGAATTTATTCATGTATTTATGGTGATTTGTCAGCTTCCATTGATGTTTTAGGTAAGGAAATCAATCCTGATTAGTTTTAGTCTAGAGCAGTTTTCAGTAATTAAGTGTTGTAAAGATAAAGCTGAAATTATTTCTCTGGCCTGAATCACAACAGACACAAATGGTACTTGAAACCAACTGATTTTAATGCTTTTAAATGACTGGAAAAGTGGTGTGTCAATTTGGTCTTAGAGGAAAATGTTTGGCAGTGTTTCCATTCTTTTTTTTTGTTTGTTTGTTTATTAGTTTCTTTTCCTTCGCTGACTTAATCATCGGCTTTTTCAGCTCCTTCACTTGTTTAAAAGTGTTCAAATAATGACCACTACGTGAGGAAATATGTCAAGGGAGTGATTTATAAATGTTTGTAATGTCTATAAAGTAGTAATTACCAGCATGTTGATCTCTATCTCTCAGAGTGTCATGCTTGAAGAAAAGTCTCATGATTGTTATGGGCTTTGTTAACCATCATTGCATTGTAAAAACCTATGTTGCAAGTTTTGATGCATTCTCTCATGTTGCCAAGTCATTATAAATTAACTTGAACATTTTTTTGCATAACTTTTAACTTTTTTAAGCCATTGCTTTTTAGTCTATATTTAAACTGAGAAAGGCCCCATGTTTTTGGTCAAACCTCTTTTCAAAAGTTTTCTAAGAATTTGTTTGTAAAGTTTTTATGGTCTGTGTCAAATACATTTTAACATTAAGGGTGCATATAGGTCGGTAGATTATGATTGTCCAGGTGAGTGTTGCCTAAGAAGGACTGTTTGTGATGACATTGACTGACGTTTTGACAACCTGAGCAGAAGTCATCATCAGAGTCAAGTGAACTGTGAATCGTCATGGACATTATATGTCTCTGGTCATTGTCCTGATTGGTTGAATCACTCCAATCACATTTTACCGTCTTCACAGCCAATAACAGCACAGCTTAATTGACAAATGACCAATAACATCACAAGATTGTTGACCAATCAGGACAACGACCAGAGACTTAAAACATCCACTGACGATTCACAGTTCACTTGACTCTGATGATGACTTGAGTTCCCTTCAGTTTGTCAAAACACCAGTCAATGTCACCACAAACAGTCCTTGTCAGGACTTCACTCATCCACACGATCATACTTCACCGACCCATGATATGACTCCTGGGTTCAAACCATTTACAGCATTGGGTTGTTCCAGAAAAAATCCACACCCCCCCGACGGATGGGATTCTGGAAATTCTCGCGGGAGGGGGGGTAAAAGGCTCTGGAAATCCAGGCGGGAGGGGGGGTTGAACTTTAAAAAGTCTTCCGCAGGGGTCATTTCAACCGATAATTCAAGCGCTTCGAATGTTGAATTCGGTAACACTTCAGCTTTCTCAGACCCTGAAAAAAGTAGAAATATTTTTGTTCAAATATTTCTCACCTGACATAAATGATAATCTAAGTTCCTTCACAGGTCCTTGTATAGCAGAAAACGCGAAAACAAGATACAAAATTAAAGAGGAACCCGTCACAACGTTGTTGGAACGAAGATCGTGAAACGCCTGACACATTTCTACTCGCCTGACACATTTCTACTCGTACCCAGACCTAGCGCGCCACCGTTGTGTGATTTCACGTTAGCCCCGTTGAAATCTCGGTTTCTTTGGTGTCACGCTAATAAAAAAGAAAAGAAAAACAACTGATTTACTTTCACACCTTCACACTTTGTATTTTTAGTTTTCTTTTTTTTTTGTTACCTTGGTCTACAATTACCAGCCTAGTCTGCCTACTTCTCGGCTTTTTAAAACTTCAGCACAGATTGCCCTCTTAGTCATAAAAGAAGGAACGTCAAATTTCAGCGTCTTTGTTACAAGGTTTGAGAAACGTAGACGGAATAAGTTTTTCTTGTGCTAAATAATTTCTCTCAAGTTTGCTTTGCTTATCAATATCATTGTCCCCTTCCGAGACCTCTGCAGCCGCAGTAGCTTCTGCTTTAACAGTTGCTTATCACTTACGGTCATAGCGGACTTTTGACACGACGCACTGGACGAATCTGAAAGCGATCTTAAGCCGGTTGAATGTACATGTTAAAAATTCATTTCTTGATTGGGAGCAGTTTCAAGTGCTTTTGCTTTGGCTACATAATTTCTCTTCAGCATAAATTTTGCGTTCCCGATTTACTGACGAAAGCCAAAAGACTTTTTGTAACTATGGCGGACACAATAACTGAGAAAGCGGTTCACAACAACGCCAGTTTCAACATTCCTTCCACTGCACATTAGAACTACAGGTCCTTGAAGGTAGGATGCGTGAATGAAGTTATCCAGTCTTACGTTCTAAAAGAATTTGGACGATAAAGAAGTTTAGACTTTGGTTATTCGAAAGATTTTGATTTAGAAGTTCTCGATCTTCAGTGGACGAGACTGACCTGTTGTCTTGAAAAGCAGGCGAAAAGTATTGACTGTTGAACTCTTTTATCATATTTTTTTACTAATCGTATTACTTTAGGACCATATCTAGCGCAGAGTAAGGTTGAGGGCAACTGAGTTTAATGAGTTAAGAATGTATTAAAACACTCGTTCACTTTTTCGTATTTTTGCTCCTTTCTCTTTTTTAGTTCCACGCGATAGAATTCTTAGCTTAATATTAGCTAATGCTTCAGAAATTACGTGATTGCGCGTATTTTCTATTAAAATTAAATTCGATTTAAGCCTAATAGTTTTTTTTCAGGAAATCCAGGCGGGAGGGGGGGTCTTTTGTCTTGGAAATCCAGACAAGAGGGGGGGTCTTGTGCTTCAGGAAATCCAGGTGAGAGGGGGGGTTAAAAAACGACCCCATCCGTCGGGGGGGGTGTGGATTTTTTCTGGAATAACCCATTAAGCATACGTGTATAATGCCCCTTCCTGCTGTTATTTCATTTAATATCATTTGCTGAATTCATATTAGTGGATGGAAAACCGTCTTGGACGGGAAACTCGTCTTCAGTCCAGGGCAAACGAAAAAAAAAATTGTAATTGTGATTTTCGCATCTAACATGAATTTAAGACAGTTTTCCATCTAAGATGAGTTTTCTGTCCCTTTTTAGCGTCGGCCTAGACGGAAAAATAGAATGATGGAATTCCGTCTGTGACGAGTTTCCGTCTTCTAATATGAATTTGGCTATTAGTGTTAGTCATGAATGACAATGGATTAATTCACTGTGTCAAGATGAGTTTGTATTGGTGCTGCAGTGCCTGCTGTGACTGAGGAACCTGGTCCTTAAGTGGCATTCCTTGCTGCAGTTGCACAAATTACCATGCACCAAACCATTCGGTTAGGTACTAACAATACTGTCTTTTCTAGTGTCCAATGTGGAAGTGGCAAAAACTTTAAAAGAACCAGAAAATTTGATGGAGCTTAAAACTTACGTGTCATATATGAAGGATAAATCTGGGATCAGTGGATGGAAACAACAACGAGATCAGCTCCTTGAGGTGAGTGCCTTCCAGTGTATGATCATATTTTAATGGTCTATAATAATGATATTGGTCTTTACTTCTCATACGATAAATCTACATATCCTATGTTACACTTTCTTAAAAATTATACATTATAAAAATATTAATAAACTAATCCTTTAAATGACTATATTAAACCTAGCTGTCCTATACTAAGTTATGTTTGAATATTAGTCTATTTACAAAGGTAGACATGGAATGCTCAGTATACACTTTAGGGCATGCACATTGTCTTTTGTGGAGATTCTATAAACAGTCCTTTTCTGAAGGGATGGTACACCTACCAGTTGGTACTTACAGTGTAGTATTAAATCTTGACTACTCCAGAAAAGGCTTATACAGTGCTCTGGGTTTCCCAGAAGACATCCTATATTAATAGAAATTAAATTTTTTTCCAGAGCTCTGGAAAATTGTTTTGCTATTTCTGCACTCTTGGAGAACTTCTTGAGGTTTTTTTGCCGTGTTAGGTGGAAGGCAGAATGTATACAACATGTGGTTGTAATACTAACAGTAATATTTCTCGCAGCAGTCGAGCCATTTGTGAACTTGTAAGCAAGCTGCTGAGGAGTTAGGCTTAGGGTCTTCAAGCTAGAAAATCCTGGAATTCCATAAGTCCTTGATACTGTATGGGCTTTGTCTGAAAGAAGTCATGTTAATTTGTGTGACATACTTCTTTCAGCCTACTGGAACAAAAGAAGATTGCATTCCATTGCCAGAAAGGTCACCACGAGCCCCAAATTCAGGTTGGTTTGTGCCTCTACTGTTAGTTGATAATTAATACTTGCTTATTATTTTTTTCAGTTATGTGTAAGGTCCTTTGGACAATTTGCTGGTTGTATAAGGGTATTTTTTTAGCATGTGCTTGATGTCTATTTTTCAGTTCATCAGTTGTATGCATCAGATATCAAAGTCATTGCAGCAATGGGTGACACATTTACTGTAAGTTAACAATGATTGAAAAGCAAAGGTCTTTTTAAACTAACAAAATTATATCATCTAAAAGTTGGTCATTTCATTTTATTGTTTATTTTTTTTCCAGGTGGGCCTTGGGGCCAGAGCCTCATCACTAAATGGATTTTTCACTGATTACAAGGACATCTCATGGAGGTACAATCTCAGCTGTATAAGTTTTATCATTGTTGACTTCTTAATGTCCTAATTTTCTTTGCATTTCCTGGAAAAAATTCACAGATGCCTATGCAAACACAAATGCAAGCTTGCAAGAGTGCACCTAGGAATATTATGAGCATCAAAATTATGCAAATAAAAGCCTTTAGCTTCAGTGCTAATGGTCTTGCATTAAATTGGCTCAAGTATGAACATCACCAACACAATTACAAGCACAAGTGTGACTTCTCTGTCATTTTGGAAACTGCTCCAAATCCCACTGCATGTGTGGTTTTATCCCCAGAATGCACTTGACCCATGGTTGGATATAGGGCTGCTGCTGAGGGTTTGAAACCCTGACCTTGTTTAGGACAAAAAAAGCCCTAAAATACCTACCATGTGTAGGACAACACCCTACATTTTAGGTCCCTGATGAGGACAGATGACAAAATACACTGTTTACTGGACAGACACATAGAATTAATGTATACCTTGTCTAGGACAAGGAGGCCAAAAACCATACCCTGTCCAGTGGCCGTCCCCGTATAAACCACGTAAGGGGGTAACCTCCCCCCCACCCCCCGGGGGTATTACATGTGAACATCACTTTTGTGTGTACTTGAACCTACCTTCAATTTTGTTTGTGTCACCTGTGAATCACTGGCTTAAATGCATCCTCATTATTGCAACCATCATGACATTTTGCATCTGTTCACCTAACTTACATGTAATTATCACATCTCAGCGATTTTCACTAGAAATGTGTTTGGAGACTGCTCATAAAATCAAATGAATTAACTTTTGTTTGTTTGTGCTTGAAGCATTGGAGGAAGATCATATTTAAACCGAACAACAACATTACCAAGTGAGTTAAATACTTTTTAAATGAATGCATTTGATGCTGCAGTGTATAAATTATTGTACATTACTAGACTGCTGTTGTGTCTAATATAAAGTGAGGTTACTTCTTTGTGTAAAGAAAATGTAAGGCTTGTGGGATGTGGCTAAACGTGACAAAGTCAGAATATGGCACAAATGTGCTCAAGTAAACTATTAATAGCCACTAAATAGGGCACTAATGGCCACTGTGGAGCGGGCATTACCCCTATCTACGGGAAAAAATAGTGAGCCCAAGCCACGGACAGCTGTTTCGGCCTTGTTAGGCCTCATCAGCATGGCATAGCTAACACTTAGGCTCAGGGATCCCTCATGAAGATGACAAGCAATGAAAATGTTAGGCTTGTGGGATGTGGCTAAAAGTGGCAAGTCAGAATACTGCACAAATATTAATGTGCTCAGGTAAACTATAGCCACTAAACAGGACACTATGGCCACACTGAAGCAGGCATTACCCCTAAATCTACCAGAAAAAAAAGTGAGCCCAAGCATGTACAATTCCCTGCTCCTCTTTGCACTCAGAATGTAGGGTGAAACTGGATCCTTAACAAACTTACGTACATGTACCATACAATGTTCCTGATTCCTAATTTGGTATACATTGCTGTGAAAGCAGGTAGTTAAGCCCTAAAAACTGATTGCTAATTTAATTATTGGATAACAATTCTTTTCTTTCTACACTTCTTTGCAGATATCATGCGACAGTTTAACCCATCAATAAAAGGTGCATCAGTGAAAACCTTACTGAGTGACAGCATGCTAAATGCAGATCTGAATTTTGCCTTTGTTGGAGCTTCTGCAAGGTCAGCTTCCAAGTTCTCATTTTGTTCATATTAATTTTTCACCATTCTTCTAGAGGAATTCAGTTCTGATCACAGATAATTTATTTCATTTAGGGACCTTGAAGATCAAGCCAAAGACCTAGTATCGAGACTGAAGAATATGAAGGTAAGACCAATGACACACTGGGAGATTTTGTTAGGCCACACCAGCTCTCTGATGAGCTATCCATTTTCCAATATCTGACATGTTCATATTGGTGCCAGTTTTTCTGCAAAAATCACTGGCAATCCCTTATGTGCCTACTCCTGTGTGAATGACACTGAAAAAACTTAAAAGGTCTGTTTCAGACATTGACATACTGTAAATTTGAAACCTGATGGGACATGCTACATGTACAGCTTTTTTTAAAGCCAACAATTTGGTAAAGCTGCAGTCTGTAGCACAACATTAATTTTTTGAAACTGAGGCCTTAAACAATCACTTACAGTTAATAATTTTAAGGTAGCTTAATAGGAGCTTGACACAGGGCTTGAAAGTTATGGTCGCAAATGTGCAATTTGCGACTGGTTCGAGGACATTTGTTCCTAAAAAAATTAACTTAGGAGCAAATTTGCTCCTTCGACTTTTGGCCCATTTTCATACTAAAAAAAAAGTTACCTAGAGTACCATGACTGAGCAAAGTTTAACTGGAATGAGTGACTTAGGAGCCATCAAGCTTGAGTACACTAATTTGTTGCGTTATTCATTATGTGATGTTGCATTTTTCGTTATTTGATGTTGCATTATTCGTTATTTGATGTTGCATTATTCATTATTTGTTCACTAACTTGTGTTTCGAAAAAAAAAATGTAGGATATTGACTACCAGAATGACTGGAAACTTCTCACCATCTGGATTGGAACAGAAGATCTCTGTCAAGTGTGCAGAGATGCGGTATGAAACACAGTTCAATGATACAGTTTTATTCTGTTTTCATTCGTTCATTCATATTTAACAGCTGAAATGAGTAATTCAATAAAATGATGTTTTTGATTTTCCATGTATAGGCAGAAAATAATGCTAGTGTTTCAAAAACATTTGTCTCTGATCATGATAATTAGGTTCATAGTGTCCACATCTACTGAATCACTGCCAATTATAATGGTTGAAAGTCTGGATTCTTAGATTTACAAAATGGTGACTAGTTTGTTTGTCTCATTTTCAGGATAAATTCAGCCCAAGATCTTTCATAAAATATGTGTGGGGCACACTAGGTTACCTTAAAAAAGAGGTAAGATACGAAATACTTGAATACATGCAGGCAACTTGATTCAAGAAAAAATGAGATAGTTTTTGAGATGGTGGAAGGTACAAGTGTCTCTGGGAAATTATGGGCATGCAGAAAATTTTTGAAGGGGCTATGTCACGCTATTTTTAATATATTTTTTTTAAAAAAGCTAAAATGTGTCTTGGCATCAATTGAATTCCAAAAATAATGGTCTAGCTTTGTTATTAAAGACTATCATACGGCACTGAAACTGTTTCCTGTCGTCTGTTGCTACAGATGGCAAGGATGGAAATGGATTGAAATTTGAAAAAATTGGGCCAATTTTTTCAAGTTTTGATGCTATGTTTTCAAAAATCACCAAAAAATATTATGGTTAGTCTCCCTGATAAACGTCATTTGATATTTTCCTCACAATTTTACAGGAGCATTTTGTGCATGAATAAAGGCACTAGAATATGATGTAAGCACAGAATTGGTCTAAAATAGCAAATTCCTTGTGACATAACCCCTTTAAGATTTTGAGTTCCGGTGTGTACATCTATCACGTGAAGTTTAGTGTTGTTTTCGTAAGTTTATATTAATAATGATGATAATGGACGATGATGACGACAATAAATTGAAATAAATATAAAGAAATGAACAAAAATGGACCAGTTGTTGAAGAAACAGTCAGACATATAATGAAGCCTGTAATGTCTTTTTCAAACTACAACAGGTTCCTCGGCTTTTTGTTAATTTGGTTCCACCCATGGATGTGTCACCACTGTATGAGTTACATGAAGGGGGTACCGGTTCCTGTGAAATCATGGGATGGTAGGTTGAAGCTGAGTAACTTTCGAAATTTAATTCACTTGAATGGAAATTCCATTAATTTTGATATCAACTTGTTTTACTGACAGTCATTTCTGTAGACTTAAAAGTAAGATTAAGTTGTGCTTATGACGATGACATTTTTGTGGTTCAGGAATTCATGTCCATGTTTAAAGGAAGGTGAAGCTGGAAGGTTAAACATTTCTCAGGCTGCTAAAGGATACAAGGTACATGAAGTCACCCTAATGGCCCAAGTGAACCCTTTGTCTTAGTTGATCCAAGTCACCCCAAAAGACCCAAGCAACCCAATTGATCCAAAGGGTCAAAGAGACCCAGGTGAACTAAGCCACCCAAGAAAAAAGTGATCTCAGTGATCCAAGTGATTTAACCGTTTCACTCCCGGCCAGAGTCAGTTGTGGACGCAGCTCTAACTTTTGAGTCTGTAGATGAAATCCTATGGTGTGACCATTCAAATGAAACCTCCTCGGCAGTACTTTCACATGATACTATTTGTTTTGTAGGATTTGAAAAAATAAATTTAGGATTTTTCTTGAATTTTTAGTTTGGCCACTACTAGGAGTGAAAGGGTTAAGTTACCCACTGGCAGGTGACCCAAGTGAGCCAAATGACTGGGCAAACAACTGAACAGCTCCAATACTGTGTACAAAGGACCAACATTTATTAAAAATATGGGCTGTGTTGTAGTTGTGAAGTGTAGCGAAGAACTGCGGAGTGGAGGCAGCGTGGCTGAGTGGTCAGAGCGCCAGACTTGAAATCTGCTCTGAGCACTAACTGGAGTTGTTCTTGGTAGACCCGAGTTCAACACCTCAACCACGCTAGTAAATAGCTAGCTGGTCTGCCTCCTGCCAAATGGGGTTCTTAAAGCTTTGTTCATTTGGATTATTTTGTTCATTGTCCCTGAAAAGCCCCTCACAGGGAGAGGTCAATTAAGTTATTATTATTATTATTGTTACTGTTGTATACATGTATATAGAGTGTAATATAAGACCTTAATGGCAAAAGTTTATATAGGGCAGTCTTACAATTTATTAGATTAATTTTATCACTGATTACTTGTGTTAAAACTGTTGTTTACTTTTTCACATTCACAGCACCTTTTGAATGAACTTGTGAACAGTGGGCCACTGTATGACACAAAGGATAGCTTTGCTGTTGTTATTCAACCTGCCCTTCAGGTGCCTCCAAAGACTCAGGTACGTTAAATAAGCTCTTTCACGGATTCCCTCAGCTTGGGTCTGTGTTACTGCTGCTTGGTTACATGTACCTGAAATGGGAGGACACCAGACCGAAGAGTGAGTTAGGTCACAAGGGTCTTGTGACGCCTTCCCATGGCACATGAACTGTATAATTCAAAACCCAACTGTAATTCAAAACTCAACCTAACTTGAGTTCGTTTTTTACTGCTGTCAATCTTAATTACATCGACAGCCAACAAACTGTGAAAAACAAAATCCGACAAGGTGGATTGAAATTCCCCAGGCACGGTGCACAAACTTGACCTTTTGACTTAGAAAATGAGGTGGACTTTTAAAGTCCCACTTCAATGATGGTCAATGATTGGTGGCAGTGAAAAACATAACTGTTGGTAGTGTCTAATCAACTTCAGAAATTGTGCATTAGTGAAAGGCACAGTCAAAAACTGATAAGATCATGGTGTCAGTGCATTTAACACCTTGTTTCTGTTCAAATGATTTGTATGTCATAACCCATTGGGCAGTTACGTGTATGCCAAATTAGCATTATTTTTACACGTGTGAACATTAAAGGCCTTTCCGATGTGGTTTTGGTACTGGCTATATGTCTGGTATAGTCTGGAGTCACAGCCAAATTTAGGATTTTAACTGAGTTTGTGAGAGGGAGAGCTAAAATGATACATACAAGCTTCATTTTCACCATGACTGCTCTTCTATGAGCACATTGTTATGCAGCCACTCTGCAACATGATATGTGCCCTCTCAGGCGATTGTCTTAGTTGATTACTTTTAAGGTAACATGAAGTTCTTTTCTTGACAGGATGGCAATTTAGTCAAGTCGTTTTTTGGCTTAGACTGCCTGCACTTCACGGCATCTGGCCATGCAGCAGCGGCTTTGGCATTATGGAAGAACATGGTAAACTATTTGTCATAAATGTAGTTTTCAATGTTTTTGATAATAACTTTCTTGTTCTATTTCTTTTGTCCTCAAAATGGTTGCTGCTACAGTTGTAATTACATTGTAACCTGCATTAATGTATTTATGTTCATTCTCTCATGTTGTGTAATGAGTAAATGTTTGCCATAAGTGATAAATTTTAATTTTAAAAAAATCCTGCAAAATCATTAAGTTTTATTCAAGAATATGCAATCCTCAGTTGATCCCCGCATCTTTTTATTTTTTTTTGCACAGTTGGAACCATTTGGTTCAAAGACAAAAGAATGGGGAGATCAAGAAACCCTAAAATGCCCCTCAAAGGTAAGATGCCTGTTAAACATGTTTTATTTTTGTCGTGGAAGAATTGTTTTACAAAAATGAAGTTCCAAATATGTTGAGTGAATTGATAATTTATTCTGTTCTGCTGATGGCATATTTGTATTTGACAACACGTACACAAAAACGTCTTATGACTCATTCTGCAGTGTTCATTTTCTGACCTGATCATTACATCAATATTGTTACTTAATATTGCTCTATGTTTTCATTAGCGTAAGCCGTACTTGTTCACCAAGACAAACAGTAACACTGTCAAAAGTGACTTCCATGATGATGATGAGGACTCGTCGTCCGATGGCTTCCCTCCTGCTGCTGCTGTGGCGCTGGCTGTGTGCTTAACAGCTGTGGTGGTGATTGTTGTGGTGTTTGTGTGGAGAAGCCGCAAATCACGACGAAGACCTGAGGCATCAAGACTTTTGTATGCACCTGGGCCACACAAACCAAGAATTTAAGTTAAAGGCACCAGAGGTGTTTTTCATGATACAACCAAAGGAGCATAATCATTTTATAAGTCATGTTGTTGTTAAAAGTTCATGTGAACTCAAGCTGCCCTCAAGTTGAGAACTTGAACTGTTTTCTTAATTTCACGAATTTAGATCCCATTCTTTTTAGTCAAACCAGTACCTTTTTCTGTTGGGTTCCTGCTCCCTTCCATCTACTTATTAAACTGATTATGGTGTGAGCTGTGCACTGAAACGACACGTTACTTAAGGAAAAAGATAGTTGCAGGGGTTAAAAAAGTATTTGGTCATAAACTTAGAGGTAGCCTCCTCTGTGAGTGACTCATTTTGATTGCCAGCATCCAAATGAAGCATTAAGACTACTGTGGGTACCCTGAGACGAGTTAAAAACTAACGTGCAAGCTTTTCCTGCTTTTCCATTCCTCCCGCCTCCGTCATTTTCTTTTCACCTCAGTCTCTTCTCCACATAATTTTCTCAAGCCGCACTGAATAGAGATGCCTCCGGAGAAGGACAACTTAGAGCAAGATTTGTAGAACAAATTCAGGGTCACCCACGGAAAAAGCAAAAACAAAACAACAAATGGAAAAAAAAACAACAACAACAACCAAAAAACCAAAAACAGAAAAATGAAATTGCACTCAGCCCTTCACCCTGTATATACAACAGTAATTATTTTAAGACTGATTTTAGCAAGATACATGTACACAAAGCCCATGTTGTAATAATAGTGTAAATAGCTTAATTTACCCACATGTAATGCCTGTATGCCTTTACCCCAGGCCTTCATGGGTCAATTCATTTTGGTGTAAAAATGAAGGAGGCCTGGGAACTAGGTAAGGTAAAGCTACAGATATAGTGTTATTTTATATTTAACAGTTATTCACCAAAGTAAATAATACCACCCCTCACTGACCCTGAGGTCAAAATTTAATTTGGTATAATAATTATTATACAAAACCAGTTTATAGCCTCACTATTGATAGTTCCTTTTTTTCTGAGAAATGAGAAAATTGAGAAATTGAGTAGCCAGAGGGCGTGAAGACACCATCCACTGGTTTAGTGTATACTAATGTATATTATAGCTACAACTGCCGATAGATATTCTTGAATAATTATGTTTTTAGTAAGTCCTTGCATTTACAGTGTAACCCTTTCACTCCCCGAGTCAATTATGGAGACATGTAATATGGTTCTAACTTCTGAGTCTGTGGATGAAATCCTATGGTGTGACCACTCAAATGAAACCTCTTCAACAGTACTTTCACACAGTACTATTTATATTTAAGTATTTTACAGAATGAAATTTGAAATTTGTCTTGAATTTTGATTTTAGGCACTCTTGGGAGTAAAAAGGTTTAATAAAGTCAGCTTGGAAATACTTCATATGCTTTTACTGGTTACAAGTGAATAAAGCTATTATTACGATATTCACCCATTGGTTGAACTGTTTTTTAGCTTGTGAATCATATCATATCACCTCTAGTATAAATACTTTTAGTTTTTACCGTTTTCATTTTGATATCTCAGTTGTAAAGCGCATTTGATCATATTTATATGTTAATTTGCACTAAATAAGTTTTAAATATTATTATTTATATGAAATAATAAAAATTAAACATAAACATCTGCTGTGCTAATCACCCTTACTTGCAGTCCGAAGACGCAGCTCGACGAGAAATTATTTTCTTCTCTTGACGTCAATTTCGTTGAATTTTAGTATCTTTAGCCCTACTCACTGTAACCATATCAAAATGAACAAGAGTGATAGGTGTGAAGGCTATGTAAGCAGGGACACTTGTGTTACTTTCACATTGGACAATTTTACAAGCAATGTGCAGTGTATGTTCTTCCTTGTGGTGTGACAAACTGTTTTGAGACCTCAACTACAAACAACACCCCTCCCCCCTTTGGTAACCCAGGTGACCCCAGTGAAAGATGACCCAATTTATCCAACCGACCCAAATGACGAATCGTCAGTGACACACGTGTCCCAGGTAACCTATAGGAGAACCAACTGACTTAAGTAACCCAAACTATTGTAGTGACACAAATATGCCAAATTGACTCAACTTTACCCAGTGTCACAACCTACCCAACCTACCCAGTGTCACAAGTAACCCAAGTTGGCAAACTGATCCAAATGGCCCAAGGGAACCAGGTCACCAAGGAGACACAAGTTGCCCAATTTATTGCAGTGATATAACCCTTTCATTCCCAGAGTCAATTATGGAACTTTCTATGTAGTTTTAACTTTTGAGTCTGTGAACTAAATCCCGTAGTGAGACCATTCAAATGAAACCTCTTCAGCAGTACTTTCACGAGGTGCTAATTTGTTTTTGAATATTTTGCAAAATGAAATTTGGTATTTTTCTTGATTTTTGGTTTTGGACTCTGTTGGGAGTTAAAGGGATAAGTGTCTGAAGTGACCAAAATCACCTGAGTGACTCACTATTTGACCCAGGTGATGAAAGTGATCCATGCCAGGTACCCAAAATGGCAAGTAAACCAAGTGACCTAAGTTACCCAGGTGATCTGACTGAACCAAGTGATCCAAGAGACCTGGCTGAACAAAGTGATTCAAGTGACACAGCTAAATCAATGGACCCAAGTGACCTGAAGTTATAATAGAGTGTAAACACAACAGTTTTAATATGAAAGGAAAGCTCTTTGGTATCATGTTACAAGTAACTACATGGAAATGCTGAATAACTGAAAGGAGAAAGATTCATTACAAATTTGAAAAATGGAATCCACAAGTTGTTAGCCTGGGTGTCATGGGTGCGGGAGGAGCTTCTCGTGTGAGAGAAACCTCTAGTACCAAGAGTGAGAGTTTGTTTACAGAAAAACGTTTTACAAACAATACATTTGACTGCAAGGTTGTTTATATGGTAACAGATGTTAATAAACAAAAACTGAATGTTAAATCCACGGTTGCAAAAATGTCACAAGAACTTGATGCATCAAGACATTATCCGACAGCTGCCTGGCTAGTTTTCATCAAAGTCCCAAAATAAACATGTCTGTCTTGTCCCATTGCTTTCGCTTGCATCCAAGTGTGTCCTTGTCACAAAACAATATGCCCTAATTTGGTATCAAACGTCACATGTTTTGTCATTATAAATATTTTGGGTTGGTTAAAGAAAGTTGAATTGTTCATCAAGAGGTTTGAGGCAAACCTTTGCTTGACCATTGTTAAGTTACAACTTCTTAGTGTTTGGCATAACCTTTGGAAAACATCTGTAAAACAAACTTGCTTCTAGTCGACAGTTATGGCTGTGAATGTTTGCCTAACTTATTATAATACTAATTCGTTCTAACTTCACATGTTGAATGACAAAACATGCTATGTTTGGTAAAAAATTAGGCCACGTGTTTGGTTTTGTTTAGAAGAAACCGCATGACACTACTTTCCAGCTTGTTTTCTTAACATGATGTAAATGTTTTCTTTAATCCAATCCTTGTTGTGTGGCTCGTAAAGAGGCTGTTTTTGGCATCTTCTGTTTAAGAGTGAAAGAAAGGAAACAAAACGAAACAAAACAACCAAAAAACACAGTCATAAAAATCTATTTCATAAACAGGGTACTTGTAATCCTACATACTCCTGAACTTCTAAACAAAACGTCTTGTCAGTATCATTAGTCATTATTTTTCTTAAACAGCATACTTATGACTTAAAGTAATACAACTCTTCATCAATTCTAAGTAGTACTGCCAGGATAACCAGGGATAACCCAACAGCTTTTCATCAGCCAGTTACTATAGGCCAATGACAAAATCCATTCAACTTATGAATAAAGGACACAGCACAACACTGGGTGTACACCTCCTGCTCTTTTCCAACAGTGATGTGGGCTCTTTTAACCCTTTAATCCCCAAGAGTGACAAGCATCTAATTTCTCCATGTACAGTATTAGATCTTGATCAAATATACAGGTCATGAGAATAAAGGAGATGATCACCAGAGATGAAATGTGCTGATGTTTAATCAAATATTTATTCTCCCAACTAGTATCGTAAGAAATATATGGAGAATAGTGGGGAGAATATGCATGTGGATATTGGGACTTAAAAGGGTTGACATTCCCCACTGATTTATGATGAGTGTACAAGAGCAGGACAGCCAGCATGTTGAGGAAAGCCATCATGATCTCACCAGTTATTTTATGACCCTGGTTGCTGGTCTGGCCAGGATTCAGCTCCCCCCCACCCCCTTCTCTTCAACCTGCCTTGCAGTCTAGTGCTCTGCTGACTGAACTAACCAGGTGGTCACAATTGAGTGCACTGGAACAGTGCAACCACAGATGGGACAAAATCCCCATCAAAAACTTTCCTTACACAAACAACTAAATTTTTGGGAGCCGCAGGAGCAAATTGTCTACGAACAAGGTTGAGTAAATGTTAAAGTACTCGTCCAGTACATTTTTTTGGGGAAAAAACCTTCAGAATTTCCACTTCTTGGTCGCTTTAACCCTATAAGCCCCAATACTGACAAGAATCTAACTTCTCCTTACAATATCACTACTTGATCAAACATGCAAGTCATGAGAATAAAAGAAATGATAATCAAAGAGGAGATGTCTTGATTTTTCTGCAAATTCTCCCAACTAGTACCATAAGAAATAATGGAGAACAGCAAGGGGAAAATGCATACTGATATTGGGGCTTAAAGGATTAAGGAAAGCCACAGTCAATTTGAAGGTAATCTAAAAACGTACAGACAGAGAGGTCCTTGCAGTTAGGCAGCAACTTAAACATAGAGCCTAAAAAATCTAGGCTTCAACAGAATTCAAATCCAAGACCTGTGC
The DNA here is from genome assembly GCA_964030785.1 of Siderastrea siderea. Classification (NCBI taxonomy): domain Eukaryota; kingdom Metazoa; phylum Cnidaria; class Anthozoa; order Scleractinia; family Rhizangiidae; genus Siderastrea; species Siderastrea siderea. The sequence continues at coordinate 3,894,960 of OZ034970.1, forward strand.
AAATGCTGTACCACTTGAGCTATGAAGCTACGGACAATGGGAGCTTGTCATATTTGTGAGTTCTATTAGTTCCTTGACACAACTTTATAATTTACGATAACATTGTATAAAATAGATGCACACAAAACACCAACAATCTGAAAAATTGAATGAAAAGTTTTCAATGTGAACACTGACATTTAAATTAATGTATTTGCAGCCATCGTGTACAGACCAGAGTTGATTTAACCCTCTAAGCTCCAATATCTATATGCATGTTCTCCTTAGTGTTCCCCATATGTTTCTTATGGCACTAGTTGGGAGAATTTGCACAAACATCAACGCATTTCGTATTTGGTGATCATTTCCTTTATTCTCTTGACCTGTATGTTTGATCAAGCAGGGATATTGTAGGTAGAAATTGGATGCTTGTCACTATTGGGGTTTAAAAGGTTAATGCTCATGTTTCATGGTCATTAAACAACTAAGGGCCACAATGTTATTGCCATACTTCAAACTTCCCCTGACAACAAGACCTTCAGTGTTAGAACTTCAGTGAGGTGGCTTGGTGACTTCTTGGTCAAATCATGACTGTGAAATGTGGCTGGTAGCTCATGTTTTAAACTCTTGGTCTGCTCATAACCAACCTTGGGGGGGAGGAAGGGGGGTCACTCTCATATGAAAGTGATGGGGATGCTCGTCGTCGCAGATTTTGGTCTCACTTAGGGTGTTCAGGACAGAAAGCCAATATTTTCCTCGCACAGGTATTGCTTAGGGTAGACTATGAATGAAAACTAAAGATTTACAACAATGCTTCTAAAATCTAAGAATAGAATACAGCATTTGATGTAAACATCTTTAGAACAATTTAAACCACCATAGCTCCTATTTGGTTGGTCTTCTTTAGGGGTCAAATAAAGCCTGAGCCATGTCCAGATTGGTCTCCTTTAGGGTTTTAATCCTAATTTTCCGACGAGCATTGCCGTCCCAACCAGGATATATATGAAGGGTTAGTAAGTCAAAAAATGAATGGTACACCAAGCAAGAGAGGTCTGCCAGGTTGTCAATGTAGTCGAACAGTTGACTTATGTCGTATGTGATGGATGGAGTGCTGGGATTGCTCTTCTTGAGATATTCCTCGAAAATTTTGCACACACCTGCAGAAACAAACAGTCAGAAAAATATTTCCTTTCTTGCTCTATTTAACAGGACAAATATCATTACTTTTCTTATTAGAACAGCTTTAATTTGAGTGTCAAAAGCAATTCCCAGTTACCCCGCTCTCAGGGCGGGTCTAGTAATACAAGTGTTTTTTTCAGTTGACTTGCCCCAAACTGTTTTTGCTAACCATACAAATATTTGTTGTGCCTTTCGCTACACAGGCTAGGGCTTGTATCTTGATTGACCGTAATATATTTTGCACCCTGAGGAGAGGGAGGACAATGGCTTTCTGTTTCCTTTCCTACACTATATGATTGGTTTAAAAGACACTCATGCCCCTTTTATGCTACTATTGTCACTTGCTTCCATGCATTTCCTGTCCTAAGTGACAGTTTAATGTACCTGTTGTGATTGGCTGAATAAATTACTTAAATTCTGGTGTTACAAAAATTGATTAAAAGCATACGCACGCACACTGCATGCAAAATCTGGAGTGGTTTGAAGTGTTTTTCAACTTTTTTTTGCAACAATTGCGATATGCGTCCCTATCACGTTTAACCCCTTTAATTGATCTCACCTTCCATACATTCATCTTTGGTTTCATAATCTGAATAGGTCCGTGATTCTGCCTTTGCAGTTGGTTGGATTAATAGGATCGTGTGACTCTATAAACAGAAATAAAACTGGGCAATGCAGCTGCTAATGAAGAGAAAGAGTTAAAACAGCTGATGCAGTGTCCTACATGATGAAGCTGGGAGATCTTGGAATACACTTACTAGGTGACGGGTGATTAAAGTCAACTTACCGGTATGCTGCATTCACACTAGGCCAAAACATACTTACTCTGATCACAAATGAAACATGTTTCACTGCGTTAAGTGTTCACAATGCATTGCATGAATCATGATCGAAACATGTTATTCTGACCATGATTGAAAGGTAAGATGAAACACGTTAATCAGGGTGGCCAAGAATGGAGAAGAAATGAGTACCTGAAAGATCCTTAATTGGGGCTACAATGACACACAATATTTATTTCATATATGGGCTGATGATGAAATATATGGGCAGTTATTGGTTATGATGCAGAACCCGGCAAGCCCTTGTAAAAGGACAAAAGACCCAATCACACAACCACTATTAACTGCTGAGCTTGTCGAAAATAGAATATTTTTTACCAAAGATTGCACAAATTCTCTCTTGTCGCAATGATCTGAACAGCCCTTTGCCTCTAAAGAGGTTGGGAAGTGTGATCAAACTACAGAATGACTGCAACAGCAAGTTCCAGCTCTATTCATTGGTTTTGAAAGTGTAATTATCAAGAATTTATGCGTGTTCGTAACACATAAATTTTATTATATAAAACTGGGGAACAACTTTAGAATACCCGGCCACTTGTTTACATATACTTCAATGCTTAAAGAAGGAGGCATATAAAACCAAAAGAACAATTGTTATTCAGTGACACGCAAAAAGGTGGCCGGGTATTCTAAAGTTTAGCCAAACTTGGTTTCTGCTCTTTGGCAACTATCAAAAAGATATTAAAATTCCAATGTAAAAGTTTCATAAGTGTTTAATTTTTACTCTCAGGGTTGTAATTCTCTCTAAGGCTTTTCTCATACAGGTTTGATAAAATCCCATCCAGTTGACTGGCAGAAGACTGACAACAAGATTTTGCTTTGGGAAGTAGGAAAGTAACTTTTCAAGTCCACCATCTCAAGAACATGGTGTCCTAGCAGGAAAACTTTCAGTCAATCATCGATTGTTATCGATAACCGATTGCACTAAAGGATAAATTAACCTGTACAGATTCAAGTGTACTCTAACTAGCAAAACTAATTGAAGAAATTTCAAGAAACGATTCAACAAAGAGATTCAAAACAATTTATGGGAACTACACATTCCATATTTCAATGGAGTCAGTTGAAAGCGTCCTCCAAAACCAAGCTTTACCGAGCTTAACAATTCCAAAAAGGAAACCCTATGACAATAAATTAAACAAAAACCCAAAGTTAACTATTTCTTACTCACCATGTTTTCGGAAAACTTGAAAAAGCGAAGGTAAAGTCTATGAACACGCAAGTGAAACCTGCAACTTAGCTGCAACTTGGTGGTTCACTGAGGTGTAATTTCCATATAAGGAAAAGAAGTCTTTCCAACAACGAGTGAAACTGGGGCGAGAAATCTGACCAATCAAACGCTTTGTAAGAAAAACACCAGTGTTTGAAATTTCAGACAATGATCGAATGTTCGACAAGATGGTTTTCCAGGTATTTTCTTTGTATCTTTTGGAAATCATAACCGTATTCAGCCGTATTATTGCCAGCTTAGCAGGGCAGCGGTGCTTTTATGTAGTTGATGTGTTAATTTTATTGTTTCAGCGTTCTCCATCGAGAAGAAATGATTTTGACAGCTCTGATGATGAAGAGAGTGAAGTTGTTGAAAATCTCACACCTTTTCAAGTAGATTGGTAATGGCAGTTCATTAACTTTAATAACTTTTCCCAGACTTAGTTACAGAAGAGACGTCCATCTTGCAGTAAGAAGATAACATAAACATGTTTCCCTGTGATTCAGTCTTCTGACCTGGTATATACAGTATATAATAGAGTTAAGCTTACTTTTCTGACCTGTTCTGGTCGCGACCCAAAAGCCGCGACCCAAAAGGAACTGCGTTCTAAGTACACACTTGAGTTGTACAATTACGTAGCCAGAAGAAGTCCACTTCCATGAGATACACGTGTCCAAAACTGGGACATTTCATTTTTTATCAACACCCCAACTCCCCCACCCACTAAGGAATTGGCAAATCTTTGCTCAGTGGGGGTTCGGTTTTCTTCTTCAAAAGAGCCCCCAAACTTTTAACCGACCTGCCAACCTCCAAAACATGCAAATCAAAGACTTTGCAAAAAAGCCCGGAAAAACCTGGAGATTGGGACCCCAAACCTGGAGATTTCCAAAATATGTGTAAAATGAAAATAAAAGTGGAAGATTTCTTGTTTCAAGTATTCTTTACCTTATTTGCACTGCCTATTGTATTCTTTTGCCGCATTTTTTCAAGAGTCAGTTTCTGTTTCGCTGTCGACGCAAGGTGCCAGTTAGAGTTGACTGTTCAATTCACAGCTCTAGCTTTCCCAGAGACCTAAGCACACCTATGTTCCACGGGAATGAGGTTGGAATTGTACCCAAGTTTCCCTCAAGCGTTAGATGTGACAAATTTGGCCATTTTTCAACAGGGATGTTTCAATATTGCTTCATACTACCTGAATTGCATGGCAATTTCAAGATTTTCTGATTCACCGTGAGATTTGGAGGCCAAATCGTGAGACTGTGAGTTGATACCCCAAACCGTGAGTCTCACGGGGAAACTGTGAGAGTTGGCAGGTCTGTTTTAAAGCTTCATATTTTTCAAAGTAACCCCTAAATATTTTATTTTTTCTTCAAAGGGTGCTGACAAAAATTTGAGGGTTTGTATTCCTGCCGTCTTTGGGAGGGTGGTGGAGGAGGATGTGGGACTGAGAGTTTGTGGGTCTGCTACCTACATTTTAAGATTGCTGAGTAGTGTTTCGTTGCTGAAAACTTTCTTTTCTTTCTTACTGGGAACTTTTTTTAGGGTGGACCTTTCATTCACTGGTTGCTGTGCAGAAGTTATTTGTATCAGTGGATTACCAGGTGAAATCTTTTTTTTTTTTCAAAATGAAGATGGGTGTGAGGGGTAGGGTGGCAGCAATGTTAAAACAATTTTTAGATTATTTTTTTGTTTGTTATGTCATGTACCCCTCTAACATAAAAGGCTTCATTTAAATTTTGCTTAATTTCAGGTTGTAAATATAAAGAAACAAACAGGAATTTAAGTGTGGATATAGGTAAGGTTAAAAAAAACCTAATATATTTAAAGATTGTCATCATCATCATCACCATCATCATCATCACCATCATCATTATCATCATCATCATCATCATCATCATCATGATCATGTCGACTCTAAACGAAACCTGTCATTGCAGACAACAGTCTCTCATGACATGCAAACTGCAACCGGCCTGGGCTTCCTCATCTCTTCTCATTTTTTTGGTGTTATGCCTCAGAACATGTGGGTATGGTAACGCTGGATGTTCCCTCCCTGGAAAACCTTTATAGCGTGGGCCTTACTGGCCACTAACTCTTCACGTCTCTTATTCATCATCCGGTCTTACTTTATCTGAGTTGCTTAATCGTGCCTTTCATATGATTACAGTCCCATGAAATGGCATGATCATTAAGCAGCTGCATGGCCTTGCAAATGTGGTCAGTAGCATTCCTCCACACACATTTAAAATGCTGAAAATTGCTTGGATGGTTTTCCAGGCTTCAGCATGAACTGACTGGTATTTTATCTTTCCCTAGTGTAGATTTAATGAGGATATAAACTGGCATCTTTCTGTTGATTGGTATTGTAATTATAGAAGACTCATGGATTTTCGCATTTGTTGCTTTTAGCGCATCTAAAAGCTCTGGATATCACTGATGTGTTTGTGTTCTGTTCTCCTGGTGAGATGGCTAGGCAAGTTAAAACAATGTTATTATTTAACATTTATTTTATTTATCAACTTCAGTGAGTTGGGTGGCCAAATGGTGAAACTGTGATCACTTGCGTGCAAATTTGACCTGGATCAAATTGAATGCAAGTTTTCGTGAGCTGTCACAAGCACGTGCAAGTCATGGCCAAACATAATCAAGAGTTATCGCAAGTTTTTAATGTGCAATAACTTGCAGCTCCATTTCACCAAGGCCTTAAACTGAGAGGCATTCCCCCATCACTCACAACTGTCAATTAAGTAGTAAGTAGTTAGTGGTAGCATTATAAGAAGTAGGGCTATAAGCTATAGTAAGGCTATAAACTTTACTTACCCTACTTAAGTAGTAAGTAGTAGGGCTTTAAACTAACTACAATACTTAGTTTTGACTTCACAGGTGCAGGGTTCCTTATCTCATTGATGAGTACAACTGCTCAGGATTTGAAGTGTATCACCTCCCTGTTGAAGCTGGAAGTGTTCTTTCCATGAGTGACTGTGATGTTATCATAAAAAAGTTGAGGGAATGTTTAAGCTTTGGACGCAAGACACTTTTACAGTGAGTTTTTTATCATCAGGCTGGGTTACACGTAGATGTTTTTTTTTCCAGGTGCCCTGTACACAGAGAAAATTGGAATTTGGAACTTGAGATTACTTTTTGGCCCATCCCAAGGCATTTTGCCTTTTGCTCGGAGAAGTTGAGTTCTAGATTTTCTTTTTTGAGTTCATAAGAAGCTGAGACAATGCCAGAGGTCCATGTGTTACATCCTAGAACAGTTTACAAAAAGGAAGAAAAAAGAAACAAATTATTTAATTAATTTTAATCACAATTTGCACTGATTTTAAACAGAGTTTACTTTTCTTCATTCTAGTTGTGTTTCTGGTTTAGGAGTTTCTTGTTTAGGTGAGTTTAACTGGTTCAATGTTTACAGTAAATTTGGAAAATGTAACACTGAGCTATTGTTATTTCGCCTGTAAGAAGTCTTGATATAAATGTTTTCTTCTGACTCCTTTGGTTAGCTGCAGCCGTCCTCTTGTTAAGTTTGGATGAATTCATGACTCCTGATCACGTCATCTCCAAGTTACGACAAATCAGAGGTCAGCGGGCATTCCAGACAGTTAAGGTACGAGTGACGACACAACATAAGAATCACATTCAGAAAGTAATAAACAGTGTAGTTACTGGTGGCGGGAATCTGCACAAGAGATGGCGGTAAGGAGGTAGCTTGCATAGCAGGCATAAACGAGGTGGGTGTAGAGGGCGTGAAAAAGTGGAAGACTCTATTCCCTCCCCGTTTACGCCTGCTACACAGGCTAGCAAGAAGGATATCTATGTGTAGAATCATATAATGAGTCTAAAATTTTGGGACGTGTAGTTTTGTCCAAAATTTGGACGTTCAAAATTCTTCGAAATGAAAGCATCTTTGGCTAATTTAGACTACGAACAGTCTCTATTTCTACTCAGGGATAGTCGAGCAAAAAGAACACGAGAGCGATCACGAAAATCACCTGCCGCGCGCGTGATTAGCCGCTAGTGCAGTGGTCCGGCTCACCACACACGCTCGTCGCGTTTACACGCGGTAGGTGATTTGCTCGCTTGCGTGTTCTTTTTCCTCGACTATCCTTGAGCGGAAACAGGAACTGCTGCTAGTCTATGACGAATTTACACCTGCAATTATTTGCAAAGCTAAGTGCTTCTTTACAATTTCATAATCCATGTACAACAAACACAGTTTTAGCTAGTCTGGCAGTAACCTGTGCCAGGCTCTCGGTCGGTGGAGACGAGCGAAAAAGCGGGCGAGCAGCGAAAAATTAGGCGAGCGAAAAACGGCGCCTATAGCTAGTCTCTCCCTAGCCCCAACGCGCTTTTCGCGCCAATTTGTTTTCTCGATCCGCTTTTCAGACTATCTTGGAGCCTGGAACAGGCTAGTCTGAACCGAAACCAACTGAACTGTTCGGTTCGTGACTTGACTTGTCTCGAGTTCCGATTGGTTTATTGCAGTATACGTACGTTAGCTGGAATCCACCCACCTTCGGAGACCCAGAGGGGGAGACATTCGGGAAGAAAGATGACTTTTCTGTACTTCGCCGAAGTTTTTTCGCCTATTTGACTTTTCCTTGCTCGACTGGTTGCCACTTGGTCTCCAAGCATGGGGTTTACTAGATGAACTGATTTATGTCCAGCACTCGAAAAGCCAATTTTCTAATCTTTTGCTTTATTTCAGCAATATAACTTTGTCTACGAGTTCCGAGACTTGTATAAAGCTCATCTGGAAGAACAAAGAAATTTGACTGAAGTTGCGGCACCAAGATCTCTCTCAAGATGAAAAGAACAGAGGAAGCATTTCTAACCCAATCGAGAACAATAATGCGTTAGGAATTGTTCAATACAGCGAGACGCGGTAAAGTGTGGTCACTTTGTAACGAATTCGTCTTCGGCAACAGTAATAAATAGGGTATTCCACATCCACGTTTAAAAAAAATCAGTTCTACGACAGAGATTTTCATACGTAGAAATCGTTAGGTTGGGATTGATAAGTTGTTTTAAACCGTTTTGTTCCTGAAAGAATGTTAGATATTAGACTATTAATTGCGTTTTGTTCACTTTTGTAAATAGGGCATTGCACATTCACATAAAAAAAAATCAGTTCTACGATAGAGACTTGCATACGTAGAGATTGATAAGTTGTGTTTTTTAAACCGTTTTGTTCCTGAAAGAATGTTAGATATTAGAGTTCTATTTAATAACGTTTTGTTCACTTTTGTAAATACGCCGTGTGTATTGAGGGAGGGATCCATATACACGTTGTTTATACATCCTGTATCCAATTGTATATAAACTAACGAAAATGTACTCACCACAGAAATAGGCCTTAATAAAATAGAAGTGATTTTTATTCAATCGCTTGGTTTTTTTGGATAGCGAAAATGATCGTTGCCGTTTTCGACACCGTTTTCACGTTAGTAACGAGTGTGAAAACAGGCCTTGATTGAAGACTTATTATCCTTCTCACATGGTTAACTTGTCGTAGAATCTAGTCTCAACAGACAGGTAAAGTCAGGCCAATCGTCCGTCGATAATCATAAGACTGATAACCGCCCCTTTTTCACTTAAAGAAGCCTTCGTACGGTAAGAGAACGTCGCCGGGCAAAAACCGTGGTAAAAGCGATTTACCGCGGTTTTTCTACTAATACACCGCGGTAAATTTTACCGTGGTGTTTTCTATACTAATGTGACAACGGTCACGCGGGAAAAGGAACTAAGGAAAGGAAACTGCAAACCCAATCAACCTCGTTAATCATCGTGTTCGAATGAAGTCCAGAAAAAGAAGTAAAGTTTACCTTGTTTCGACCAAGACAGGTTTGCCATTAGAAATTATTTGGAATTCAGTTTTGACTAAAATACACTTGAAAGGACGTAAAACAAGATGCCATACCGGACAGAAAAGTTTTTAGTGATTCATTGGACCATTAGTCCAATCAATAAACCATCGCATTTGCTAGCCTGAGAAAACAGCCGACATTTCGCGAGGTCGCCACTTGAGCCCTCGTACAACGACGTCTGAGTAACGAGCGCAGAAATTCCGTACTGATGACGCGTCACTACCCAGATCTAGGTAGTGCTTCTGATTCGTTGAAACGCGCGGGAACTTCGTTTCAACCAATCAGAAGCACTACCAAGATCTGGGTAGTGACGCGTCATCAGTATGGAATTTCTGCGCTCGTTACTTAGACGTCGTTTTGCGAGGGCTCAAGTGGCGACCTCGCGAAATGTCGGCTGTTTTCTTAGGCTACGCATTTGCAAGAATTTTCTTATCCGGTCGGCGCTTCAGTAATTAAAAAGCGTGCTGACACTAAATAGCAAGTTCTGGTTGGCTATTTTAAGGCCAGGTATAAGCCAAGCTAGGAAAACATTTTCGTGCAACTCAGTTACGAGCAACGATGTTGCGCCGCAAGTTGAGGATATGTTTGTTGCGCGTATTACCACCTTGCGCAACAAATCTTCATGTTGCAAAAAGTAGATGTCGCTTTTACTATTTGCAACATGAAAATTTGTTGCACGCGGAGGTGGTAATACGCCAGCTGATACGCGCCACAAACCATCTCAACTTGCAACGCAATGTTGTTGCCCGACAAGTTGGACGAAAGTGTTGCTCGTATTACTAACACACGGTGCAACATTGAGTGCAACTGTTGACGAGGTAGAATTGGTTCCTACTTCTGCAACATCACGCGCAACTGTTTCACCGTGTGTCCATCGTCTACAACATTGCGTGCAACTTCGTGACCAGGGGCGTTCCCAGGCAACTTTTGGCAGTACGCATAAAGCCAGTCCAGGAGCCTGTCCGACACTTAGCCAAAGGGAAGGAACTGATAATTACCCTTATCATTACAATTACAGTCAGAAAGCCATTTTATTATTTTTCTTGTCCTTACACATCGACTTAGGCTTATTGCACTTTCCAGCAGTATTTCGATTTCCTGTGTAAGACAACTGCACGCAGTCGGTGTTCCAAAGTTCACGAGTAAACTTAAAAGGCGTTTATACAGCGCTTCTGATGGGACATTAAGATAAGTTCTCTTATTTTTTTGGTAACTGAAAACTAAATCGAAACAATTACTTTTAACACGAAGAAGTTACAATTAAAAAGAAAAAGTTGCTGTTTTTCTTGGCGCAAAATTCTCGTATGACAATTTTGGTGTCCATCAGAGTGTCAGCCAGAGTAGAGAGCCGCTCAGTTCTTATGGTTCAGCATTTGTAGGTCTGGGTTCTGTGCACGGTACTAAATGACCGCCCTGGCGTTGCAGTCGGACCCAGGCCTTGTAAGAGGAATAGCGAGAACTGTTGGTGGTTTCCATGGTCTCCACTAGTCCATTTTTTCGGCAGCACGCGCCCTCTTTGCCTTTCATCTTAGAACTACTTTGTCGTAGGTCACTTTATCGGAAAAATCGCTCTCGTAAGTGTTGTAGATCGTATCAAGTACTACTTTGCTGGTGGAGATATATGTGAGCAACAGATATTGACCTAGAAGTTGGTCGTAGTGGGAGAGCAATAAGCATACAGCTCTGCCGCTTTGTGAGCAGGCTCAATTATTGAGCTATACGCGCGAGTAATTTGACGGTGGAGCCGTTAGTCGCCCCCCCCCCCCACCCCCCGGCTAGAAGAATCGCCCTAATTGGGGTTACGTATCTGCTGGCACACTCATGCGGTGTCGTTGCGCTACACATAAACACGGTATGCTGGGTTCCACGTCACAATTGGCTGCCATTTCCTCTGCACCCAAATAAAGTTCGTCCCAAACCATAAGGTCGTTTCTTTTATTCTGTCGTTACATCTACCGCTATCCCTACTTCCCTGGATAAGGCAACTCGGTTCTGGACAAGCTAGTCTTTGCGGTGAAAAGTGCAATAATGGAATCAAACTGCTTGACAGCTTGGTTGACAGACACTGAACTAACATTGAGTGCGACCACAGCTGAATAAGTCGCACTATAAAAATTAATGGATTCTTGGACTGCAAGAGATAATACAACACGCCTAGGCGCATTCTTCCACAACAGCGATGAAGAAACTGTCAGTATCCAAACTGCACAACTTTACCTTATCTCTTTATCTATTTGAATTTTGCATTTCTCCTGTATTATAAACCTTTAAATTAAGAAAAATAATATTAACGACAGAAAATTCTGGTACGCAGTTGCGTATTTCGCGTAAAGGCAGGAACGCCCCTGGAGAGGTAATGCCGCGCGCAATGATGCATCGTGTGGCGTGCCTTAAGGCTTTACTGGGCCTGAAGGAGTGCACGAGGCAATTTTTGCACAAGTACGACGAAAACCGCGAGAACCACAGAACCACGAGAACCAAGAACCACAAGAACCACGAGAACCACGAGAACCAAAGAACTAAGAGAACTACGTAACCGCAGAATTAGGAGAACTAAAGATCAGCTGTGGCTATTACACATGTGACGTGAGCTGTGGCTATTACATTGGAGATGAGCCGTAAATTAACGGGGAGGCCGGGTAAGGAGTGCGAAAAGGTGGGAGGGAAATGGGAAGTCTGGGGTCTTCACCTCCCTTCTCCCCAGTCCCCCAATTCCAGTTCCTCCCACTTTTCGCTCCCCCCACCCGCTAGGCCGCTCCCCATTGACATCTGCAAGGCTACTGCTCATGTGACCATATGGAAGAATGGATCCTTCCAGGCACGAACACTTGTTCAACTGTTTGACCTATTTGTCGATGCGGTGAGCTATTGATTTGCAACCGAGTTACCTTTTGTCAGGACGTCACAGTACAAATCGAGTGTGTGACGGCATGATATCGATGACGAATACCGAGAAACGCCAAAAAATAGTGAATATCGTACTTGCATTTGAAAAAAACAAAAAAAAACAAAAAAAAAAACTGGCATCAGCCTAGGGCTTAGTTGTCACTCAAACTCTACTTTCGTACCCATCACACCGCAGCACACACACAGCCAGCCAGTTGAAAGTCTCGGATAGAGCCACCTAAACTCGCGCGGCATACCTTCTTTACTAATACGTGCATGGATGCACAGAAAATCAATTTTGCACAGTCATGGGAATTTTCCAGAATGTTCTTGGTTTATATTCCAGAGATTGATCTTGCAATCGTTTCATCAACTTCCGTCATCATGACCGAGCATTCCTGGTTCCAGTCTTGCTGATGAAACTTCCGGTGTAACTCAGAGGTGTAACTACCATATTTGGTAAACGTACGATTAAAGCGCGCAGTTTGTTTACATGTACGATTTCACGAGCTTATAAAAAGCTGAATACTGCAAGAAACGTCCTCTCAACACTTGATAGTTGTTGCATCAGACAGTTTGGTGAGAGGATTTGTTCTCTACAGTCACCAAGATGTCTTTTTTCCCAAGGTTTCGTATGCTTTTGCCAGCCATGCATCGCATTCGGTAAGTTTCGTAGCTGTGAGTTGTCAAGTTGCTAGTTGACGATTTCTGCAAGCCGTATAAGCTGAGCTTTAAAGACCAAGTAATTCGGGCAACATTTTCGTGCAACCATGGATAGTAGAAAGACTATCCATGGTGCAACTGTTTTGCTTGTCTCGCACCACGGATAGTAAATCCTCGCACCAAATGTTGCCTTGTAAGTTGAGATTGTTTGTTGCACGTGCAGTGCCACATCCACGATTAACCAATTTTCATGTTGCAAACCACTAGAAGCGACATCAACTTTCTGCAACACGAAGAGAAATCTGTTATTTGAATGACCAGACTCTATATTTCATCCCAGACTCTCAAAGGTTAGAACCACCTTGCCAAACGTTGAATAAACAGTACCAAAGAAAAGTGCTGCTCAATAGCTTTCAGTTGAATTGTCACACTTTAGGATTTCATTCACAGACTCAAAAGTTAGAACCAGCTTGAATGGCCAAGCATTTGACCCGGGCATTTGAACTTTTGAAGATTGGCTTGTTCAAATTCCCTCCCCTCAGGGCAAAAAAGCCGTTCAAATGCCCCACAAATTAGTACTGAACTACCTCTCCTCAAAGACAAATTTCGTCTCCAATCAAACACTTCACACGCTTTTCAAAGAGAGGTGTGCCGTAATGACACCTTCAAACTTCTTTTTAAGACCCTTTTGAAAGAGCTATTCACTAACAAAGGCGAAATTCTATCTTGGAAATATGTCAAAGCCTGCAAAAACCGAAAAAAACTCACGGGCGTATTTCGTCAGAACAAGAGATAAATCCAGTTCAAATTCCCCACCTTTCCAAGGCAACATTCAAATTCCCCCCTCCCCGGGCACGATGCACAGTCAAATGCCTGGGGTTTGCCGGGGGGGGGATGTTGAAGTTTCGAATTGATTGCCACATAACTCAGGGAAGTGCTGCTCTCCTGCTGAATAGTTTTTATTTGGATGGTCACACGTTAAGATTTCATTTCCACTTTCAAAAGGTTAAGCCACCTAATGCAGCAAAATAAAAAGCATCACAGGGAAGTACTTTGCAGCAGATTTCATTTGAATGGTCACAATTAAGGATTTCACTCACAGACTCAAAAGTTAGAGCCACCTTGTACAGCATAATAAACAGTACCACAAGAAAGTAAAGCTCTTACTGCTCTGCAGTTTAAGAGCCTGTCCTGGACTAAAAACAGAATTACACTCAGAAGTTATAAAATTGCATTTTACAGGACTTTAAAAACACTTGACTGAAAGGTGAAGGGTACACTTAACAAGTTTCTTTTTTGTTGTGTTTCTCTAGGCATGCCCCAGACCTTTGGAATTGTCCGAACTACATACACGAGCGTTTCTTTCCATCCTTGTGGGAGTCATTTCAATCTCCTTGGTACACGAAGCCAAGAGTTGGTGCTACAAGCTACACCTACATTGAATTTGCAGAAACTGGAAAGGGTAGGTCAAAAAAGGACTGCAAGGAAGGGATGGCAAAAGCTAAGCAAAACTCACATGAGGAACTGGTGGAAGATCATGACAGCTTCAAGGTTTCCTTTGATGTGTCAAAATTCAAACCAGAAGAGATCACTATTCGTTCAGAAGATGGTGAGTTGATTGTGGAAGGCAAGCAAGAAGTGAAGGGTGAAGATGGCTTCTCATCACGCCACTTTGTGCGTGCATACTCTCTGCCCAGGAATGTTGATCGTGACTCATTCACGTCACGTCTGTCAAAGGAAGGAATTTTGAGCATCGAAGCAAAAAAGCTTCAAAAGGCTGAAGCAAAGGATAATTACATCAAGATCGAGACTGAAAAATGAAGTGGAAATGCCACTTTGGGCATTACTTTTTCCCTTTTCTGCTCCCATAAAACAGCCTTGTAATATGACAGGATATTAGTCACTATCAGAAAACAAAATGAGTTATCATTGAAACACTTGTTAGTAAATGATAGATGTAACATAACGTGATGTTTGCTATACTCTGATTGATAAACAAACGTAGGTCAGTGGTTGCTCTGGTGTGAAAAAAAAAATTAAGTGAAAGTAGGTTTTGAGGCATTTGCTTTTTGTTTTCCTGATTGTCATGTTGTGATTATGTGATCTAAGGTTCCACAAGTTGTAAGAGCAAAATGCATGTAGCCTGTTGATTTCTTGCTGTTTACCGAGTTACAAAAAATAAAAATATATAAAACATAAACAACAAGAACTTGCACCATCTTTTTTGTGTGGTTTTTATGGTGATTTTATTTTAGATTAATAAATAAAAGCAACCCTCTTACATTAATATGCGCAATATGTTTTTAATTCGTATTAATGGCTGACTGGTGTGCTACGCAGTATGACCAAAACACTACTGTCATTATAAATGCTACACTTTCCAATGACATGCAATCTTGCAAACTTCAAAATTGTGCTTTACTGTGCTGTCAATCATGTTGATAACCACATGAGTGGATCCACCAATCATAGCCCTCATAGGTGACCAAGTTTACAAACCACCAAACTTGATTAATTCCTCAGACATTGACTAACTAAAGATAATTGTTTAAAATGCACCATGGTTTCCAGCAGGTTAGGGATCTTTAGTAATCAGACACAAGAATAAGTCATGAGTACAACTTAAGATCGTGCCAAGCTTGTACTCCCATGATGGGGCTTTGGGGACCCCAATGGATTGAAATTTGAAAATTAACTCAATTTCGTGCTTACACTAGACTCCACTGGCGGCAACTCACTTCTGTAGCAAATGAGAAAGACACTTGAAAATAGCCTACATACACACCTTGCCATTTTGACAGGCTTAAAAGTCCAAGCTGACAAAAAATAATTAACATTCCCAAATTAATTCCTGATCCTATATTTAACACTTGAATCGTCTTGGGATAATTTTCATATCACATCATGAATACAGAATCAAGAAGATTTTCTTCTTTTCCAAATGGTTGTGTGCGCCACAGTCCACTGGTTTTTCCGTGCAGTTTCCCTGATGAAGAATGACATGGGTTTTTCTTCGATCAGCTCAAAGTTTGGTCCAAGGTATCTCTTCAGGGTGTCAAACCCAGAAACATTTTTTCCCTCGGCATCTTTATAGCCTCCAAGCCAGAGATTCTATAAATGAATTAAATCAAGGCCAAAGTTACAAAAGAGAGCAGTTGGGCTATAATAGAATTTTTTACCAAAGGTAAAAACAAATTACTCATGATCTCCTTTGACCAGCCAATCGGATACCATGAGCTTTCAGTAGCAGAATGTGTGATTAAAATGACATTTACAGTGTGACTATTGTATAGTACTGAACTGTGTGTAACTACACAATGAAAATCAATCACGAATTGCAGAGCACAGTTCACAGTTTCAGATCAGTTTGAAGTTGAAATGTTGTTGCATATAAAAAGGTTGGCTTGAACAAGTGAAGTTGGAATTTGTTTCTTTTCTGTAAGGTGGTTTGACTAAGTGACCCTGGTTATAGTAGTTGCACTGCAAGTACTTGATGAAATGAGATAGCTTCATAAAAAAAAAATACGCCACTGAATTTAGCACTAATTTCATATTTTTTTTTTAGTTTCTTAGTGTCATTGATTCAAACTCGAGTTTTTGACTTTCCAAAATTGTTGGTCTCAAAATTCTATTGCACTTGCATCAGCCCTCATTAACTCCCATTGCCTTAACTGACCTGGATTTAGAGCAAAACGTCTCAAACTAGAATTTTCAAACACGCTTACCTTTGGGGTAAACTCTTCCAACCAAGAATAAGGTGATGTAATGACCAAAGTACCACCAGGTGCTACCAGGGAAGAAAGCCTGTCCAGGAACTGGTATGGATTGGGAAGACGACAAACCAAGTTTGCTGCGAGAACACAGCCAAACTGGCCAAGATCACCAGGCAAGTTACAAGCATCTCCTTGATAAAAAGATAAACGACTCCTGTCCTATAGTAAAATTGGGAAAAAATTATTGTAACATCACTAATTACTGGCGGAAACATTGAACGCCACAATTTGAGAAGATGTCCAACTTTTGACAAGGATTTTTAAACTGTTTAACAAGGGGCCACTTTTTACTTTAACACTGGGCCCTCTTTCGTGATGCATTATGGTTTCTTTCATATTTAATATTTCAAATATTCATTTAGGTTTCTTTCATATTATGCATCATTGGTTTCTTAGAGCAAAAATTTGGTTTTATTCAATTCTTGCCCTTTTTGTATGAGTACCTTGATCCTCCCTCCAAGGACAGTATTCTAAAAGCCATCTCACAGTCACTAACAACTATTTAAAGATGCTTACAATTTCAGAGTCCACCACTGCTGTATGTTCTGATACCAGACTTCCTTCAGTTTGTACAGTGTAGTCTAACTTGCCATATGTCTTAAGTTTATTGCAAGCATCAATGAACCCGTGCGAGAAATCAATGCCTACAACTTGATTAAACCTCTTGGCGAGTTCAAATGTAGAGCCACCTACAGCACAACCAATGTCAAGTGCTATGCTTGGTACGCTGTCCTAAAACAAAGTCAAAAAAACAAACTTTAAGTACCTGAATTAAGTTCGTAAGTAAATCTTGAAATAAACTTGTCATATTTTAATGACCTTTCAAAAGTCAGAGGTTGATAGAAACTCAGTCACCACCTGAGTCTGTGCATGTGTCTTATTTACCAGTACAACTTCATTTGTCAGAATTCTATTGGCATTCACTTGGCAATTTCTGAAATGCTGTAAAATAACAGCCATTTTTGCCAGAAATTCGATCTTGTACACAGAATCAGACTAAGGTACAGACTATTGTACCAGGTGAGACTCAGGGATACTAAAAATTAATTTTTTCTTGAAGAAATCTGCAATTCATGTTGACTTCTGCCCCCTTCATTGTCAAAAGAATAGCCAATCAAAAGCATTTTTTGTAGAGTGTTGCCTAGCAACACTACCCTGATCAAGAAGCCTGCAGACTCTTTAAGTACAAGATTGATTGCCAGAGGTTTAGTTTGTTCATTGTCGTGATACAAATCTCTGAAAAATGCCTGTCGCAGTAATGGCCACACCCAGGAGACAGACAAATCTACCTGGGCACAGGGGCGTGAACACCTTGGTGTGACTACAGTATTGACAGCCACAAATAACTTTGCTAAATAGAGATGGCTGACATTAGAATACCCAACCACCTATTTGCATGTGATTGAACAACAATAAAATTTGTTCCTTTTGCTTTCAGATGCTTCGTTCTTCGAAGCACTTAAGAGATATGTGGTAGGGTATTCTAAAGTTGCTCCATAGAGATATCAGGTTTTAAAGGGAGAACGGCATAAATTATGCATGGAACGCTTCATATCCAGAAACTGAGTGCTCAAGTCACCGTATATTGAGAATCAGGAATTACGTTATCAGGGCACTAACCTCGGTGTGTTTAATACATTCCAAAGCACACCGTTTCGGGAAGTCAAGGGACTCCGCCGGTCCAAATCCGTAGGGTAATAGCTCGTCTGGCACACCATAATGAAAGATGAGGTATTCGCCGATTAATTTTTGTGTCTCGTACACATTTTCCTTTGTTTCGTTTCTTTTCGAAATGTAACGGTAAACTAGGAATGTCAAAGCAGAAGCACTTATGGCGCTAGCGGAGGCAATCATAAGACTTTTCTCCATGATTGAACCGTAGATGTCCGGGAGAGTTTGAAGCACGTGGAATCGAACACTAAATGACCGCAGTTTGAGTGGTGTGCGGTATCGAGGGTAGGGAGAGTAGGCTTTTTTGCACCGGAAGTGGATTGTATTTCCGATTGCGCCACGCTCATGTCCTCGTGAAGCGAAATCAAGACAATTTAGTGTAAAACTTTTTCTTTTCTACTCAACAGTGATCTTTTTATTTATCAAAAGGAAGTAACCAGTTGAATCGAAGTTTTTTTGATTGACCCTAAAGTGAATATGCCAGCTATTCAGTTTATTCAGTGCTGGTCTCCTTACTTACTGAGAATAATAATACTAATGGAAATAAATGTTTACAATTTTTGCACGTTGGGTTGTTTTAGATCTCAAATATATCCCTTCCATATAGATTAGTTGTCTGATTGCACGCGATGATGTCACATTGAGCGCACACTAAGTTTAGATATTAAAATTTTAACCCATCTGATATCGTCGGGGATGTAGCTCAGTGGTAGAGCGCTCGCTTCGCAATGGGGCTAATGCCCATATTCGGGTGTGCGAGAGGCCCGGGGTTCGACTCCCCGTATCTCCACTGTTTTTTTTCTTTTTCTGTTTTTTTTTCTTTTTGGTAAATCCTTTTCTTTTACATTGTTGATACTTATTTTCGGCATGTACAGAATTTTTTACAAGAAAGAAACTTAAAAATAAACGTTTTATTCTTCAAGAGATGCTCTTTGAAGTCATGTTGAATGTCAAGAACACTTTTAGATTTTAAAAGCAGTGTAAAAAGTTATCCTATTACTATAAATCTCAGCCTTAAGGATAAATAAATTTTTTGAAAATATCTGTAAATATTTTTCTTGCTGTATCCATGAATTTCGGCACATAAACATAGATAAATACTGGAAGTTAAACTCCGCAAACTACATCAAAACAAATCAATGGTGAGACTTTGATAATAAGACTTTGATGACCTTTGACAGCACTCTTGAAAGATCACGATAAAAGTTACGTTATAACTGCCTTACTAAATTCCTTAGCTTTTCGGTTCAAAATGTATCTTGCGAAAAAGCCGGATGCTGTTTCTGCTAACCTCGCCCCAGGGTCTTCTCCCTTTCCAAGATGGCGGCCAGCGAATGGATCGAACCCGGAACGGCACCGCGTGTGGCATGGAGGCCCGGGGTTCGGCTCCAGCAGGACTTGAGAAGAGTTCTGAATTCTAATGCACTACTGCGCATTGGAAGGTAGTCTACTCGTTGCGACTTACTTGGTAAGTAAAAATATTCTGGTCTGCCAAATCATCATCCTTGCATGTTCCCCTCCAAAAACATCAAGTTGAAACTTCCCCGCTCTTTTTTTCAAAAGGTGGTCGAGTATTGGTCTAAGGGAAGGTACGTTTTTTCTTGGTGGGGGGAGGGCTGGGGCCTCAGCGGGGAGGGCCATCAGTGAAAGTGAGCACCAAAAGGGGAGGGCCATACCTCATGTGAGCTATTCAAGGGAGGGTCACACATCTTTCCCGGAATTTTTTAACGAGAATTTTGGTTCCTTCTGTGAGTACCGGAGAACGAATGACGCAAAACAAAAGAAACAAAAGACAGAAAACAATTCAACTCCAAAATAGAACCAAATTACAATGTCTCACATACAAAAGAAGGACAATGTGCTCCGGTACCTGAAGAAAGACCCAGAATTTTTGTGATGTTGCTTTCCATTTTTCTTACAGATTAAGTTTTTCTTTTCACCTTTAATTTGGTGTTTTATTATAGGTACTAGGTTGCATTTGTGCATGTATATTATGCCATGGCACACAGTTTTTCTCGGAGGACTCGTGTCCTTTGGCGTCCGTATCGAGAAGTACTTGACTCAGGTATCGTTTCTTCAGCTTCTTGCTGTTAGCTAACCGCTGCCTGATCTCCTGAGTCGTTTAGTTCTGAAGAGTTACTAGTAGATTCAACAATGCGCTCTACCCTGTCGGAAATGTAGGAAATATTTGGTTTTGAGATGCAGATTTCGCATGCTAAACAAATAAACCTTTCTGTTAAAATAACCAACAGCAATGCCGGCTAGTCGGAGAAAGAAGTGCGTGTATTTTCCCTTAGATATTTTATGTTCAAAACTTTTATAATACTCAAATACTTCCATATTCAAACTTCAGCTATAAAACGTAAATATCCCACACTGATTGTTCGCATTTTCTTTGTTTCAGCGTGCACACATTCAATATCGAGATATATTCATATTCAAACACTTTGCGTTCACAAGTGAAACGTTCTGAGGTTTCTACAGCATGGAACATACCATGTAGTAGTGAGGGGAGGGTCGCACTTTTGTCAGTCACCTAAAGGTGGGGGGTCAGGAGTGTTTTCATTAAAACGCAAGGGAGGGCCAACACTTTTTGGGGAAAAAAATCCTAAAATTCCCCAGCCCTCCCCCCCCCCCCAAGAAAAAACGTACCTTCCCTAATAACACTAAAATCTCAGGTCAAAAGAGCGCGGCTTCCATTCTATGTCTGGGAGGTGGACCCAGTGGGGTACTCCGGATTTCAAGTGACGGGAAGGTGCGAAGGAGTTTTTTCGGTTTGAAATTCACGATTTCGGGATTTTTTTTTGTGGTAAGAAAATTTTGGCAAGTATTTTCCCTGGAAGTCGAGGGGGGAGGGGGGGGGTAGTCGATAGCTTTTCACAGGGAGGCTCTGCCTTTACTGAAATAGTACCCCTTTCACATACCTTGCCTAGGACAAAAATTCCACCTTTATTATGCCTCAGAAACAAGCTCAAAATGGTACATCACCACGAGCTTTTGATGTAGTTGCCCTCAATTTCAATTAAAAATCACTAGTTAAAACAACAATTTCCCTTTCTTTCTTGTAAGGGAAAAAAGGCACCCCTTTCAGAACCTCCTCATATAGCCCACTACAGGTAGTAACCCTGTACTATTTTCTGATCAGTGGGAATAAACACCCTGCATCCTTGACAAAATATCAACACCTACACCCTATTTCATATCAAGACAGGGTTAAAATCAAACCCACCCACCTCATCAGGGTGGGTACTCTGGAGTTCATGTGACAGAGAGGTGCAAACCCAAAAAAATCCCTTGGGTTTAAGTGAGACCCAAAGAATCCCCTAGATCAAAAGCCCCCCCCCCCCCCCACCAAAAAAAACCATACTGAATTTTCGAGCCCTACAAGTACCCAGAAGGGATTACATGGCAATAATGTACCAGTCAAATTTAAGCTTCAACATCCCCCCCGCCTCCCCCGGGCAACCCCCGAGGCATTTGAACTTTTGAAGATTGGCTTGTTCAAATTCCCTTCCCTCAGGGCAAAAAGGCTGTTCAAATGCCCCACCAAATACCTTTCCTCAAAGACAAATTTCGTCTTCAATCAAACACTGTTCAACCTTTTCAGAGTGAGATACCCCATAATGACACTTTCAAACTTCTTTTAAATACCCTTTTGAAAGAGTTATTCACTAACAAAGGCGAAATTCTATCTTGGAAATCCGTCAAACCCAGCAAAAACTGAAAAAACTCATGGGCGTATTGCGCTAGAAGAAGAGATAAATCTGGTTCAAATTCCCCACCATTTCAAGGCAACATTCAAATTCCCCCTTCCCCAGGCAAGAATCACAGTCAAATGCCTGGGGTATGCCCAGGGGGAAGGATGTTGAAGCTTTAATTTG